>JAQGBY010001414.1:0-29562 GCA_034698785.1 Mycogona germanica | reverse complement strand
AAGGACCAAAATGTATCTCCTGGTGACGTCATTACAGAGTATAGCACGTGAAAAATTAGTTACTTCACATTTAACGTAAATTTAAACAATTAATTTTTTATTTCATTGGTGGTTACTGTAAATCCAGGCAAAGCCGGGAACCTCTCTTGTCTGATATAAATTAATCGCTAACGGTCAATCACTGCCGCAGACGATCACCACCGATGTCGCACCTAAGGCGAGGGAAAGAGGTCTCGAACCGACGTCGTAGAGTGAGGGAGATCAGATATTGCAGGGGGTTGTCCTCAAGTGGCGGCCGAATATGTCGCTGCCCCTTGTTTCGAGGCAATCACACAATGCCGACTAAAGAAAATTCAAAAGTTTGTCAGACGCCTGGCTCAATTGTCGTGCACCAACTTGCGAACAACTCAGTAAACAAATCTTCTCCAAAAATACATTCGTTTCACAAGTTCCCCTCGAAGTGTACAGCGGGGGTCTCCTGAGGAGAAACAGAGCTGGAGTCGAGTCGGTCTGTTCAAACGGCGTGTAATGTGCGCGGCGCACTACACACATTCAGTCGTGTCATCGCAATATTTAATTAATGCGTTTATAATTAGCATTCGTCTTTTGGCAGCAATTATTGCAGCAGCGAGTCGCATTTATCTGTAATAGCGTCGGTGGGGTGGGGTGGGGTCTCGAATGCCAGGAGAAGTAAAGGGGTGAGATGGTGGAGGGGGGGGGGTTGAGGTGGCGGTGGTGGGGTGAAGTTGCTTCGGTCCTTCGTCAGGAAAAGGGGAGTGAGAAGAAGTCTCAAAACGTCGAGTCGTAAGGCAACTAGAAGGGGGAGGGGGGTTGTTGGTGTTTGATGGCTGAATAAATACGTGTGGTGTAATGGGCACCGGCTCCGTGACGTAATCCGAGTGAAATTCGAACGTGGTCTGCTCGATCTTAACAAGCGCAAATTTAGTTCCTGTATTCGAATAGAAATCGCGATGTGTTGAACTGTTTTGTAACTTATTGGTAAATCCTATTGTTTAGGAAATTGATCTTAGAATTGATCTAATATTTAGAAGAATCAATGTATTTTCCAGTTCCCGGATTCTAAGGGACTAAGTGATTTCAAAGGCGTTCAAAAGAGGTGTCTAGTGGCGTAGTGGTTAGCGAGCTTGCCTTCAATGCCCGTATCGCGGTTTCAATTCCGGCCGACACATTAGGAATTTTTCGAGTGAGAGAAATTGTTTCGCCTTCTTTTTCGGAATGAAAGTAAATCGTGACCGATCCCCTGTCTGCACGATATTGGGACACGTTAAAGATCGCATTCTTAGGTTGCCTAGGTTAGGTAAAATTACCAGGTCGCACCCTGCTGGGGTGAACACCATTATCGGTAAAACTCCTTAACAAACATTTTAAAAAATTGACCTAATGCTGATTTTTCATGTGCCAATAGCAAATTTAAAAATAGGTAATATAAATTAAGAACTATTCAGAAGAACGTTTAGAGCTTTCTCTCGTGTTCGAGTTATTATTACTATTTTTTAAATTCCAGATTTCTTTACTTTCTGAAAGTAAGCAAAAATTCAATCTTGGGATTGGCGAAATTGGATTCCTTTTGGTCTCTCACTGTCGCGAGAGAGCAGCGTTTAACCAATAGGATTTCAACTTGGTTCGTGCTCGTCGCAAGCGAGCCTGTGTAGTCTTAATAGTTTGACGCCGCCATTGCGCGCGCGCGTTATGCGTTGGGCATAATACACCTAATTACTTATGGCGATTAAAACAAAATTGATGACGCACATCTCACGCGCACGTGACAACGAGATTTGCATTTCTGAAACTAATCGATCAGCGTGAGCATGCACTGCTGTTGCTGTCTCCAGATAAGAGATCCCTTTTACTTCATCGTCGCTTAGCTTCTACAAAGACATGGACACGGTATTGGCATCTTGCATAATCACTATAGGGTGTTTTCAGATGATTGGGATAAAGGACAATTTGAGTCTCACGCTAAGGAGGTCATAAAGGTAGTACTTCCGTTCTATTTAGTGGTACGTTTCGTCGCCAGAACCCGGTGACCGAACAGACGAGGGTGACCGTGACGGGATTCGAAACCGGGACGGTCGTACCACCAATAAATGATCCAACCGGGCAAGCATTTCCCGCATTAATCCGCCGTTTTAATTTGAAGATCACAAATCGTCTTCTAAAATTATATATTGTCTTATCAATGATTCACATATGAAAACCGTGGAGGGATAATCCGAACTGCAAACCGAACATCCGGGGTCTCGATGATGGAAAGGGTTGCGTCGCGCCAATCGCGGATCCCCCCCGAAACCGCGATCGCTGGCGCGCACACGAATGAGCTTTTGCCAGATTTTTGCCGAAGGCTTTTCTGACGCGAATTAGCAAAATCGTCTTCGAACTCATGCGTAGATGTATGTATGTGTGAGTGTGTGTGTGTGTGCCCAGGCAGCAAATCCAGCGAAGGCTCCAGAATGTGACGCGGAGGAACCGCCGGATCCGATCTTCACCGCGTTAATCACATTTGCAGATTTGTTTATTCTTCGAGTGTGTGTGTGTGTGTGTGTTCTGTTTGTGGGGGGAGGGGTGAGCAGAGATGGGCGTGTTTCGTTTATTTTTATGGTGGTCGCCAAACAGTGGACCGCGATTTACCTCTGGTGACATGAGGTTATCAATAATTGCGAAAGATGATGACGAAAGAAAGATGAACGTTGAACAATGGAATGTATTATTATGGGTCTTTGACCTTAGGGAGAAGAGGTTTACACGAATAGCGAATAAAGATTTGATCGAACGCCAGCTAATAATATTAATATTTTAATAATAATCCTGAACGTTTGTGCTCTTTTTTTAAACATTTTTTAAACCTGCCCGCCTAGGCGTTTACTTACGATATTAAATATATTTTGATCGGTAGACAGTTCCCAAAATGTGTATTTGAGTGCAAGTTCTTTCAGATTACGATTTTGCGTATTTCTCGAGATATCGGTCGTTAAAGTTTTAAGCTTTGCCATCGCTTCGCCGAAAAATTTAAATATGGCGTCTCCACTTGACTAAAATGGCGCTGACCATTCGAGCACCAATCATTGATGCCAGCGACATTTCACATTAGATCCCGAATTTCGAATTATTATTCAATCAATACTTCAGAGTACTATTACACAAAATAGGAAGAAAATACATTTCGTTATGAAAAGATTAAATATTTTTATTGTCATACGTTCGGGAATCCTAATTTTTTTTAATCACTTGTTGCGGCGCCATTGCTATAACGCAGTTTTTAAGCTTTAGCGGCAAGCTGCCATGATGGGGTCATCTGAGCTTTTATTGTCATCGATGTCGTTGAAATCGTTGCCATTGAAATCGTTGCCATTGAAATCGTCAAAATTTGAAAAAAATGATGCATTCATAAGGTCATAAATACCATGACGGCCTTTTAGGATTGGTCAAATTAGTCGTGTTCATTTTTTAAAATTTTCAAATATTGTCAGCATTCATTTTTGGATGAACCCTAAATGTAAAAAATCTATAGAAAATCGTGAAAGATGCTTTCGCGGTGTCGGCCATTCTACCTGTCCTCAACCTTTCGAAATGAATGTCATTTTCAGGGATTAATGGATGTTCTCGGTTCGCGAACCATTGCTGCACTAATGTTTGCTCTCCCCATTGCTGGAAGGCGCAAGTCGGTCGGGTTTTTGGCGGGAATTAGGTTTCGGGTCGTACGTGAGAAGAAAATCATCTCGGCAAGCAATGTCAGGCGCTTCGTCCTTCGATCGCTATACCTGGCGATGGCGCTGCAGGATCATCAAAGAGCAAGAAAGAGGAGAGAGAGCGAGAGAGAGCACACAGCTCTATTAGGGGTGTGGGTTCCAAGTCCGAATCGGATTGACCTTCAGACATGAACATAAAAATATACAGGCGTGCTACAGGGTATGATACAACTGATTTCAATGTAACTGGTGCCTCGTGAAGTTTCAGGGGCGAAGTTTCAGTATCGCGGGCTTCTAATGTCATGAGGCGCTGCGATTGCTGCGTGACGATTGCCACAACCAGGCAGCTCCGTCTGTGCTCTCTACCCCTTTTTCGTATCTCTTTGAAAGAAGAGTCTCGAGATGCCGAAATCTGCGCCGGGGGAAAAACCTCTCTGTTGTGGCTTCTACAGATTAAGGCGGAAAAGGTGATGGAGCGCATGATAGCGACCGAGAGTGGGGGTGGGATGGATTGATTGAAGTAAGGGGGGGGGAGTTTGGTAAGGAGTGGGGAAGATGCAGGAGAGAACGATTTTCGTCTCGATGATTTTGAGCAAACATTCCGCAGGATATGATGTCGTTAAAATGCTCGTTTAATCTGTGACGGATTGATTGGCGGCACCGCGCACGCGCAGTACTCCATCTGGGGGCATCCAGGGTTCTCAGGAGTGACGTCATCAGTTGGGCTCGGTCGTTGGCTCGAGAGTACCTTTGGTTGATTTCGAATGCACTACAAAGTGGTGCATATTTGCTAGCGTCGAATATTTTTTCTGTAGGTGATGTAATCGCATTACTACTTGTGGATTCGAGACATTTTGGTTCAAGTTGTTGTCGCTGGCGGCGCTTTCAATTTTCACTTCAGATTAGTATAAAACATTATAATTTCTATGAAAATGTCTACTGGTCATAAATGTCACATCATTTGGCAACAAATAAAAATTGGGACCCTATTTTTACGCAAGCTTGACGAGAATACCTGGCCACCTAGCTGACGAGCCACCTAGTGGTGGGACGAGGGGTCAATATGTACAGCAGCATGTATTGGTGGAACCGAATCCGCATTTTCGACGTGGCTCTTTTACAAATGCACTTAAATATTGCGTAAGACCTCTGAAATATCATTAAATGTGGCCTCATTTTTTTTTCCGTTTTTGCAATTCCAATCCTGATTGAGCGAGAAAGCTTTTTAGGGGGCGTCGGCCATTTTAGGACCAACGCACTTTGCCTGAAATTTGATTTTTTTTGTCATGTCCAACGTAGTGCAGGCAATTTGTATCCTGTATAAACCTGCCTGTCCTACAAAGCACAAAATCTTGAGTCTTTATTACGTGTTTTATGCAACAAGAGGAGAATATTCCACCTTTTTCCCAGTTTCGCTTCCTCGGTTTGCGTTTGTCTTCGCTTAGATGTGAATTTTCACCGCACTATGACGTCGCGCGTTTACGAAAGCTTAAAACAATAGCTGGCGGTGGTGGGCTCGTCCATCGATAACGCATGTGACTAGACCAAAGTGCTGGGCAGAACCAGGGTGCCCACTCAGTGTGGCGATCCCAGCGGAATTTCTCTGGACTCATTTTCTGTGGCAAATCAAGCGGTAGTAGTTGCGTGAAAGCATTGGGGGCACGTAAATCGTACATCATTTTTTCATCATTACTGATCTGAGCGATCACAACTCTGGAAAACATGTAAAATTCAGGGAATTACTCAGAAATTTTAGTGCCATCATTTCAGGGGAAATTCAGGGAACTAGTCTTTATAAAATTGCGGTCTCTCTTAAGATAGTTGTTAAGGTTGTCCACCGGTGATGGTGCCCACCCTAACCTCTCCGGAGACGACCTAATAATTTTGCCTGGCATAAGTCTAAACCAAAGTAGGGATCTTTAAAGTGGGCCTGAAATTGCACAAGCGCGGGTCCCACTGCTTTCCTTCCATTCCGAAAGAAGGCGTGTGTAAAATTCTCTCGCCCGAAAAATAAAGAAGGTCTCGATCGGAAGTCGAACAGTTCGACACGATATATAATTTTGGTCAGTTCAGAAAAATTATGTCGATGTACGATGTCAGGTACACGTTAAAGATCCCTTCCTAGGTAGCTTATACTAAGCCTGGGCTAGGCAAAATTACCAGGTCGCCTCCTGGGGGGCTTTGAGCGGTTAAATCAAGCGGTATACCCCTTAACAAATAATAATAATAAAAAAAAAGAAAAATTATGTTGCTGCCAATAGGAACTCTTGCCCTGTCCATACGCTCTGCTTGCTTATACAGACCGTCTGCCATCAGTCGGTAGCTATCCTTTCAGGTTGTCATTGGTCATTACTTCTTAAACACGTTAATGCGGCGATGGAAAATTGAATTTCTCTGGTCAACGGAGAAAATGCCATCTTTGATCACTTTACTTTTGACAAGTATTTGGCATTAGGAGTTGAGCAACGTCGTGCCTCAACTGAGGTAGTCTGCTGTTGTCTCTCGCGGGTGGTGGTGGTGGTGGAGTTGGGTGGAGGGTAGGTGGAGGGGCAGAGTAGATGCCAAGCAAGGTATATGTGGTGGGCGGGTGACTGGGGGACGAAGGAGTTTGGGGGATGTAGGGTGAAGATCTAGGGGACCAAACCGAGCAATAGGAAGAGCTGCGTTTGGGACTGAGAAGAGATGCCTTTGCTGTCGAGTAACGCCGGGAATATTTGACGCTGTTTTATTAAATATTATTTTTCTTATTTCAATTATTAAACCTTATGCGAAACACGTTAATGCGGTTAAGAACACAAACAATGTCAAATCGAAAGCCTCAGCTCTGGGTAAAATACTATTCTTATATATTTCCTTGTTTTGACGAAAAGAATTGTCTAATATGCGTTTCTTAATTGTTCTGCATATCTAATTTTAAACAGACAAAAAACATATCATTATCAGTTGTATGTGTACTTGAATATTCATTACTGAAGATTTTTAATTGCCCACACATAATTAATATCATTTATTTAAAATATTTATATTTTTTAAGATGGTCTTCCGCTACTGTGAGACGGAACAGTTTTATTAGTATCCTGGATCGAATAAACGTGAGCCCATCTAGGGAATCGAACTAGCGACGGTCGCACTACCGCTCCTGCATCACGAGTCAAATCAAGTCGTTCGATCGGTTATCTAATGATGTTATTAAGAGTTACAAATCTGATGACACTGTCAGGAATTTTAGAACACTATTTCATTTTCCTAAAATCGAGTGTGAAGTGATTGAACAATAAAAATACACAATCTTATAATATCGCGTTTGTAAGCGTGTTTTGTTCAGTGCATTTATGCAAAGTTTTAATGATACTTGACTGTTATTGGGACATTTTTTTGGGGGGGGAGGTGATATAACTCAGATCGACATTAAGCAAGTTGATGGTGAATGCTGGCCATCTCGCATGAGCGTAGTGAGCGGACGAAAGGCATCGAAATATTTATTCTGTGTTGCCTCGCATTATAGATAGATTCCATTATTGATGCCGCCGGCTATACATATAGTCCTCTCGCTCTCTCTCTCTCTCTCTTTTCCCCCTACTCCCCATCCCCCCCCGTCCTCCATTCCCCTCCCCAATTGTATCACCCACTATCTGTGTTTCACCAACTCCTTCGCATCCTTCTGACTCTCTTCCAGCAATTCCACTTCCCCCTCTTCCCACCCCGCCTATCCCCCTCATCCTCCCATCTATCTACCCTTCCATTCTCTTATGATGTAAATATACAAAATGTAAAAGTTTGGCTGATGTCGCTACCAACAACTGATGATGGCTGCACTCGGTGACAAGCCAAGTTAACCGGGCAATTGGTAATCGAACGATACGGATGCTATTAATAAACCGATCGAGTCGATATCGATATTTTTGTAGCTCGATCCTGACTTCAGAGAGCCAGACTTAAATCCGGCTCGAAGAATGTCAGATGAAGTGTCGTGGTTCGATTCCCGGTTCGAAAGAATTTTAATTACAATTCATGAACGTCTCCCCGATGTGGATGATGTGTCGTGCGGACAATACGTGATGCGGAGGAAGCTCAGCTACCTGCGCCAAGTAATACGAAACACGAAAAACTAAAAAAAAGATGTCAATCTTTTAGGAATAGGAACTCATCTAAGTAAACGAAAAGAACGGAATCTGTGTTAAAATAAATATTTTCCAACACCTGACCGTATTCGGTAGTTAACCTGTCGCCAAGTACAGGCAACGGCTGGTACGGCAGGGCACCTAGAAATGATAAACAAATTTGCACACCGACAAGATGCGCGCGTGTGCAAACTCGCCTGCTCAAAACGATTGAATTGTGCATAATTATTTTTACTCGTCAACATGTATATTTCATCTGGAGACGTGGTGGTACCCCTCCCCTCCCCCCCTCACTCTATTCCCTCTTACGCCCATTCGCCTCCCCCACCTCCCACAAACACGTCAACAACATGTGCGGCAAGTCCTGCGAATTCCTGAATTTTTGTTGACTGCACAGAGCTCGATTGATGGTGGTTGTGGGGGGGGAGGTGGTTAGGGGGGGGGGGGAGGTAACACGGAGATGGAGTAATTGCTGCATATAGAAGGGGTATTTAGGACCGATTGATAGTGGATTTCGGTGTTTACGGTGGTAATGAGTGTGTTTGGGTGGTTGGGGGTTGGATTAGACCTCGCTTTATATGCCGGAGGGCGATTTGTGTTTTTTCAAAGATGGCGTCTGTTGTCGATTTTGGTTCGAGTGGTGATCCCTGTTCATTTTGAATTATAATTCGTCTGATCCGAATAATTAATAATATATAAAGTTTCGCCTTAGCTTAGTTCGTCGGTGGACCGACTTGTGAAGCGACGATCCCGGTTTCGATTCCAGAGTTCTGACGATGACACGTGGCTCTAAGTAGAGCAGAATTGTCACGCTAGATAAATAGCATTCTTGACTCGAGTTTATATTTACATTTAATTATGGGTAGAGGGTTACAAAGTTTGTCGGTCTGTTGGCCACGCGATCACATACAACCACCGTGAAAACAGTGATTGCCAACGTCTTAGAAAACAAGGGGCAGCCGAAACTGGCGTTCCTGTCTGAACGCGGGTCGTAGTGTGTACCAGCTTGCTTGTGCCGTCACTAGATGGGGTTGACTGACGGCGGGTCGCGAATCCTCCACCAATATCGACCCGGGTGTTCAAATCCCCCTTCTCTTTCCGCGCCGTATACGTCTACGCTATCTCCTGTCGTTTGTATGTCGGTCCCCGTAATTCGTGGCTTTTCTCGCTTTGTGTCAATCGGCGTTCGCGCTCCGTCGAGACGCACCCAGTCACACTAGACTAGTCAGACACAGACACACACATGTATAGGATCACGGAGACGACATACATTTCGACGGCAATAAAATAACAGGAGTGGGGAAAATAGTACTGCGCAATGCATTCAACAAGTGGTCGATGCCACCGCCATATCAACAGGAGGAGCACCATTACTCCTCCAAACGAATCCAGTCGGCCAAGGCGACTACTGTCGAATTTGGTACAATTATTGTTTGGGACGACAATTTTTTTTCGATTGGGCAGGGCGGAGTTACCGAAGACAAAAACGTAGATGCGACATCATAGTGCGGCGGGCATTTAGTCAGATCCGGTCATTAGCAGTGGTGCTGGCACAGACGGTGGTATTTAAATTATTATTTTTTTTACCAATCAACTGTAGTCAACCGCACTACAGGCGTTACGTCCCCCTCATGGTGCTTAGGCACTGTGCGAGGGGGAACGACCAGTACCCCGGGATCGAAATTTTCGAGAGCCCGCGCCGGGAATCGAACCCGGGACTGCCGAAACCACGGTCAGTCGCTAAACCAACTGGGCTACGACGAGTCGTACTAATTCCTGTGTTCGAATATAGGATTTTCGTAGACGGAGTATCCCTCGAAAAGATTCTAGTCAAGAAATGGGGGAGGAGGAGAATCTTGTCTTGTCGGTCCTCTGTTTTGCCTTGCCGAACCCCCTAACCACCCTCGCGAGGAATTTAAAGTATATCTAGTTTTGTAGTGGGGGGGGGGTTGTGCAGTTCGCATAGGAAAGCTCTCAATACGATTACATAATTCCCTCCAGTGGGTTTTCAGAACCCTTTCTCTGTTTTGTCGGCAGACCGCCACTGATCTTGGCCAAGAATTTCTAGAGAAATTAAGTCCATAGAATATTAGATGCGGTCGTCTTTACAGTTATTTGCCAGTGACTAGGATTTTGGCGGCGAGATACATTTTTGGCAAACAATGTCAAATATTTGTGCTTTGAACAATTTGGACAAGAAATTATTTTTGTGCGAACAATGTCAGTCTTGCCTGTAGTTATACTCATTAAATAGTGTTAGTTTGGATCGTAGTCTTTTCTAAATTAGCTGGTTAGGTTATTTTAGGGTGGATTCTTAGGGTGGAACAAAAAATGTAGAACGTTTACCCGAAAGTAAAATTAACCATCTTATTTTTTATATAACATTGGACTAAATAACAATTCAGAACATATAAGTAGCGGAAAGACTAGCCCACTCTCTCTGGAGCGTATTGTACCTGGATTCACGGCATAATGTGTCATTCGGTTCGGAAAAATTATTTTCTAGTTTGTTCAAAGCTCAACTTTCTTTATCAGAGAATAACGGCTCCGTTTGTTTCTATAGCGACAGCCGCTTGCGATTGGCTGACGAGACTACTTCCACCCTCTACCCACCTCTCTCTTACCCCCACAATCCCATATCCCTCAACCCCATTTTAAAAACCAGTCGTCATTTATCCTCCTGGAACTCCTTTGGACCATAACTAGACACCTTTCTTTTTTACTTGCGAACGAATTTCGTCAAAGGATATCCTAAAAAATATATTGCGACAAAGAATCATTTCTGACGAACTGGACGTGGAAATAGGAACAATGCTCACGCGAAAGAAATTGCGTCAAAGCGAGAAAATCGGCAGGAATCACTAGTGGTACGAATGGCATTTTTACCCCTTAAACAGTCTAAAGCGAGCAAACATGCACAGCTTATGTGCTCTGAGTATTTGCCAACGTTTAGGCTGAGCTAGTTGAAATGGAGTACTGTCGCAACCAAATTAAACGCTGCGCCATGGCGATGACGGCCAGGATGCAAATGCCGCCGCTAGGAGCGTTGAAAAACCATCAATTGATGATAGCATAAAACAAATCGTAAGCGCTCCGATTTACCACCAATAATCGACCCGATTATCGATCTACCAAAACTGCAACGAACCATCTGACCTTCTCAAGCTAATACGTGTCACGCACAGAGGCCATGCCATAACAACCCTACACATAGGTTGGACGCAAGGTCCACTGAGGATCGACAATCGTGACAAACAAAATATCTCATATAGGAAATTAGAATAGCGACAGCTTACATCTGGCATAGCCAGCGGACCACCCACCCCCGTACTAGTGTTGAATACACAATCTTTAGGACCAGTCGCGAGTACACGTCGACGCGTATTGCAATATACTTGCTAAGCAAATATGTAAATTTAATTTTAACTAGGCCTATATACGGCAACACACTCACATCTCTATACATGTCTAATCAATTGTCGGCATGTAGACCTGCGCAAATGTCGTATCCTGCGGAGAACCTCTGTTCTGTCTTTTCTCACTCCTTTTAGTTCCACATCCGCGTGCCAGGTGTTGCGTCCAGATATTGGAAAATGAAGCCTTTGAATATGTGGTGACATGTGCTGTTGCTAGGCGTTTGAAAAATATCAAGATTAGATCAACATACCACGTCCTTCATGAAGTGCCACACCTGAAATTCGTTGCATATTTAAAATGGCAGCACTTCCGGTTCGACCAACATCTACCTTGATTTGCCGTTAGTTTCGTTTTAAAGTCAGTGTTGTTCAATAGTTTTGGAAACGGTTGTAGCAATTAATCACGAACTTTAGAACTAAAGAATAGTTAATAAAGCAAATTATTATTTAAAAAAATAAATTGGTTTGATTTGAGGTCTCAGGAGGTGGTGGTGGTGGTGGTGGTGGTGGTAGACCTCGTGTGTAATGACGAATTCAGTATTCTTCGGCTGTGGAGCTGTTGAGCGAACGGAAATTAAATAAATTGCGTCGATGTTTGTTTTGGCGTCGTGTAACCCGGTTGCAAGTGTCAGCCCCGCCCTGTTTTACACCGTTTTTCTGACATCTGATTGAATTATCCCCTCCCATACATTTTTCCTACGACCTCCCCCAACCCGCTCTTTGGCCTTTTACTTTCACCCACATCCTTCGATTTTATTCACTTCTATATTGATACAGCAAACTGAAAAACAATTATATGTTGAGATGTGGTTTGCTAATTTAAAATTTGCTACAATTTTATCTCCACTTACAACGTTTGAATTTTAAAATCAAATAATAAGAGTTAAATCATTTTCATTTTTTGATTTTATTTGGGTCTTGTATCTTGTCTTCAGGGATTCGTTTTATTGCGAATATGGCTCACTTAATTTTTTATTTTATATAATTGCTTATTAACTTATATTAGTTAAAATTCGAAAGATAATTTATTGGTATCCACATTAATATGAAGTTTCAAAATAAAAAAAATCTTAAAATCTGTTAAGTTGAAAGTGCGTGCCAATAATTTCGAGAAAAATATTTAGTTTTTTATTTTTAAATTTTATACAATTAATTTTTATTCTAGTGTAAGTTTTAGTGTAATGTATTAATTAATATGTTGAGGTTTCCAAAGCTACCGAGATAAAAAGCTAATTTTTGTTTTCTTATACGATGACTTCAAAGCAGCAATAATAATTTACAACCAAACACACTGGCGATAAAAAATAGATACAAATTTCCTGTGAATTTCTTTTTTTGGCAATAAGGATTTTTTTATTTTACTTCTTAGCATATTGACTAAGTCTACAACCAAGCACATCAGAGTTTCCCACCCTATCATCAATCAATCATGTCACTAATTAGTTTGGTTTAATAAAAACACAAAAAATGCACAGATTAAAGACAAATGAAAAGTATCAGAAGAGCAAAACAATAATATAAAAAAATACAGAATCACATGAAGGTGTCTCCAGTGTTAGGGTGACGGGATAGCATGGTTGTATGTATGTGTGTGTGTGTAGGGGAGAAAAATCGGGTTGTTAGGTGGTTTCCAACTTCTGGAGAGTGTAGAAAGTTCCAGAAGGTTCTGATAAACTGCGCAGATTTCATTATGGAAGTAGTGATTGGGGTTACTTCTATCGTTGCAATTATCGCATGACGCTTGATTGCTTTCTATGCGATACCGCCATCATCCTTATGTTTGCATTAGGCAAGTTAATTTAACAAATAATTTCATAAGACATTTTTTTCTAGATATATTTCAACCAGTTGGTCTTAAACTCGATTTTTTTGGTAAAATACAAAAATGAAAGAAAATGAAGCAACTAAAACTTCATTTGACATTACAAGTTTTCATGAAATCATTATTAGAGAAATATAATCAGGGTTGCAAAAGACAATTAGAACGGCTATTTATTGTAACAACATTTATTGTACAAGTTTTCATGAAATCATTATTAGAGAAATATAATCAGGGTTGCAAAAGATAATTGGAACGGCTATTTATTGTAAGTATTGATTACTCTTAAATTATTTAGATTGCTTAATATTAGGTTGAACTTATTTGCACTGACTACATGTTATCCCAATCAGTTCAGCCGGTGTTAATTCCAGAAATACATAGTTCCAAATGATGAATAATTATTAAAATAAATGAGTGGCGGCTATACAGGGTGTCCAGTTTCCGCTCCCAAAAGTGGCATCCAGTACCACGTCGGCAGGGTCAGAAGTCAGCGATGGACCCTCCGCAGAGTCAGATATGTGTAGTTTGATAAGTTTGCGGATTACTGTTAGTTTTGCGTCACAATAAATAAACCAAATTCGATTATGATTAAGAAATGATGCGAGTCGGTTTGATTTCTTTTCCCATCGGAAGTATCGTATTTTTTGTACGTATTGTTAGTCAAAGGGAGAGAGTTGGAGAATATACGCCAAATAAAAATTAATGTTTTCATAAGTGATTGTGTTTTGATGGTTGGCGGGGGAGGGGGGGGGGTGACATGGACGAGCTATGGTTGCCCTATAAATATGGTGACGTCATAGGGTTGGTAAAAAAAGCAGAATGGTCGAGTGGGTGGTGGTTGGACGGGGAGAACTATTGAGTATACAAAAAAAGTAAATAATTTTTTTTATTAAATGGCGTTCAGGTTAGTAGGCTTCTCTCTGTGGGGATTTGTGGAGAGGGCGGACTGGAGTGGTGCGGCTGGGGTTAGGATTTTTGGTGTGAGGGAGGGGTAATATCGCAAATATCCCTTTTCTACATTAAAAATTGTACACAGATGACAAAATCGGTCCCGCAGGGCCTGTAACTTCGATTCACGTCTATATATAAGGACAGTTGCACATGTAATAGTAATAATAATTAGAATAATAATAATAATAATAATAATCAATATTAATAATCATCGTGATCATCGTCGTAGCATTTTACATAGATACATACCTGGACACAGTACATGAATTTTGGGAGGGTGCAACAGATTTTTTTTTGTAAGTGTGCCTATATAACCAAAAAAATAAAAATGATAACTTCGATCGACAACATTTTGGTTCAGAGTTCATTGAGTTGAGGTGAGAATGATTTTTTTGTCGTAAAGTAGGGAAGGGACAGGAATTTGAAATTTTTGATCCTGGAATGGAAGGAATTTGGTGCCAGTAATTTCGGGAGGAGATGGATGATGGGGGACAGGGTTAACAAACCAAATTTGGTCTTGGGATGGAAGGGGTCAAAGTTCATTACAATTGATGTGTGACATTGGGATACGTAACAACAAGGACCCGCATTTGTGAGGTTTAGATATGCATGACGCCATTTTTGTTTTTGGCCCAAAAAATGTCGGTTCGATGTTCGAAAGTTTTGCAGATTTCCGGTTTGATGAAAAAAATTCCATTTCTTTTCAACACACACACACACTCTGTTCTCTCGACAAACTTTTTTTCCAAGAAATGTTTCTTCATAACATGATCGCACTTTAAGTGTCAGACTTTTTCTAATTCTCGTACGCACTTTCACGCGCGTTGGCGATAATATAGAATTAATAGTGGTAATATTATAATATTAATAATAGTAATACTAATAATAATACACTTTTTTATTGATTCTCTTCGAATTAAATATGGCAACAACGTCAATTAGAAATGTTCATTGGTAATAAGCCTATTGTCGATAATAATTACTTAATGATGCTGATGATGATTTTTTGTTTTTCCGAACAGTTTTTATTGTCAATCGCAATCTTCTTTTTTTTACAGCACGGTTTGTTCGCTGCCTGCGAAAACCAACGCCGGCGCCATCTTTCGGTTGAGTTCGGAAGCACACATACGAGCGTGAGATGGTTGAAGATGAAACAACGAGACCCCATCGTTGCGGTTATTTTTTCTCTTTCTCTCAGACTTCACTCGAGTCTTTCGACATTTTTTGAGGGGCGATTTCGAAACCTGTGTCTTCCGGTTTGACGATTTCAGGGTACTCCGGTGGTAGATGTTTCGCGATTTGATTAATGATGCGATCCAAATGTCTCGAGTGGCCTTGCACCAAGCTCTCAATTTTCTAACCCTAACTGCTTGAAGTCATTTGACTCCGCCGAATCGTTTATCCGTCTCCTCCATCTCCTCCCTCGCTAGATGCCGCCACGCGTCCACCCGACGTAATCAATTATCTGGTACGTGATATCCGGTGATGTTCTATTTACACGAATCGATGTACCGACCCTCGATTTTTGTACAGGGTGCCGTTGGTGTCGGTGGTTGTCGATGCTCGATTGACGGAAAAAATAAATATCTATTTTATTGGCGGGTGTCTTAATTTCGATCGGTAGTCTGGTCATGGGGGTTAAGTACCGTCGAGATCCGCCACCGACCGGAAGTGACCGAACCGAAGAAATGCTCGCCGCTGCCAAGTTTGTTGAAGGGAGGGGTTTGAATATTAAAAACGCACGGCTTGCCAAGAGATCAAAAAGTATTTTTTGTTTTGTTCTTCACCACAGATTCACCATAGAAATTTGCTCGCCGCCATCGACTGACGTCATAAAATGAAGTTTGTCCACCATTTTTCTCGCGGGTGCGCAGTCGGGGCTAGGAGAGAGAGCGAGGGCGAGTTACGGGATCGCATGTCCCACGTGACGAAGGACGTCACTGACCTGAGCACAGTCGACACCACCATGTATGACGTCACTGATCACGTCACCACCTGAGATAGAGCGAGAACGGAGGCGACTGCCAAAAGACTACGACGACGACGACGACGACATTGATGACGTTGGTACACAGAAACGCACAACGATAGCGAAAACGTTGCACAGCGGAAACAGCGATTTGCGAGGGTGGACTACAATCATCCGGGTAACGACAGGCGAACATTCATTAAAAAGTGACGTTGTCTCTCAACCAGACAGGCGTCTCTGAAGGTGGATTGGCGATCCCTTGCTCCCTCCTTCCCAACAGCTCTCCAATTGATCCAGGCCATCCACCTGGTTATTTGTACCGAAGTTGGTCACACTCTGGCGGAGATGATGACAGCCTTTTGACTCTGCCCCAGCTCACATTTTGGCCGTGACTCTAGTCGTCCTCGTGAGATCATCTTGTGGGGTGGCTGCAGTGGTGGTCTGACCCCCAGCGTGTCATGGTTTCTGAGGTGACCGCCATCTTGGAATAGTTGTACCACCAGAAGCGATTGGCAATGCGTTTGTGTGTGACATGTTCGATGGCGGGCTCAGGGTGTTTGTGTGTGTGCTGCAATCCTCCCGCTGTGACTGCTGCTGGTGGCACCTTCTAGGTGGCGCTGCTGAACAGGACCGGATTCTTGTAGTAGACTCGGGCATCTGTCGAAAGAAAATAGAGAGGAAAGGGAAAAATTAGTACATTGTGGTTTACGTTAATTTTTTTAAAAAGAAAACATCTAAATACTATTGTAATTTCTCAAATATGAAATAGAAGACCCCTAATTTGATCCCATGTTCGTAAAAGGACTGGTGATTCATTAAAACATTAATAAAGTGTGACTAAGTCGTAATGTAGGCTCAAAATACATTTGACCAAAAACGGAATGGCAAAAGCCGTAGGGCTCGTCTCTCCAGTGGGGCATATAAATTGAATATGAGGGGCTCCATATGTAATATGGTCACGGAATCTTTTATACCGACTACATATCTGCAATTTGTAATTTATGAATTCGCACTGCAGACCAGTTTTTTTGCTTCGGTCCAGCGGTTCTTGAAACGCTAGAACCCCAAGTGTAGTCCGCCGATTCTCGTTTGATCAATTAACATTCCCAGTACTCAAATACATTTTCTGAAAGTGCTCGACAAGCGGGTAATCGAATACATCAATTAAATTCACCACCGCCATTTTGGTGAATAGTGGAACTGGCTGGCAGGGGATGGAACATATTCGCGTTCTAGCATGTAGCTGGATATCGTTGATTCGATCAGTAGCAGATGTTACGCATGTGGTGGCAATGCGTTTTTGCCGGTCCAGAATAATTTCGCCGTTTCAGAATTTATTTCGTGTATATACGAAACGGACGTTTTTCGAGAGATTGTCCAGACACGGGGAGCCCCCATGTATATATGAGCCGTGTATGCGAAAATAGTATTTTTCGGTCATAAATTTCTATATTCGAACCGACATCGCATATGTTGGCTGCAGAAGCGTGCGCCCTATTGCGACAGTTCGCCGATAAGAAATGCGCTCGTGTGACAAGAAAAGTTCAAGATCTAGTAAATCATTGAAATAAGTTTAAAATAGATTATTTTCTGGGCAAAGCGAGACTGCCCAATATATCAAAGTATATGTATATTTTTTTTAAGGTTTTTTTATAATGTATAAATCGAAACAAATTATGATGCTTTCTGCCTCAAAAACAAATATTGTAAACAATACATGTGTGCATGTACTTGCATATTGGATAATTTGTTAGACCTCCTATTTCAAATGGCCCAGTCTCAAAATTAAAATGCGCATTATATTGAAAAAACATTAATAAAATAAAACAAGCTAGGTTATATCCTTAAAACAATACATGTTTCATAATAAACACACATTTAAAAAATCATTAAAATATAACAAGTTAAGATTTATATTTGACAAAAATATAATAATATTCATTTTTAAAATAATATTCATGTACATGTGCCATTTGATAACACACTTTAAATTAACTTTTACATAGTTCTTTCTTTTAATGTCATTTTATGTATCAAAAACGACAAATTGTTCATTGTACCATTTAAAAAAAAGTCGAAATCAAGATATTTCGTTTCCAACAATCTCATTCTATCCAGCTCCTTCCTTTCGGGTCATCTCTCTCAATGGCCAGAAAATTTACGGCATTTTTGGTGCCAAAAATTGTGCGAATAACTCGTATCGCGTCAATTGTACATATATATTCTCGACTGGTCATATATTACGTGATCCGGGTGATATTAAATGTGGCGAAAGCTCAAAACCAATATGCATGTGCACACTGTACCGATATACGTTGGTAGAGAAAAAAACTGTTTTCAATTTTATGACGATTTCGTCGCCAACATTTCCATGGAAGAGGTCAGTCAACGTGTTGGCCAGAAATGAAAAACGTTTTCCAAAAGCAAATATGTCGTGCCAATGGACTGACACTTTCAATTGACTTTTTCTCCCTCCACTTGATCAGTAAATATCTCTGCGTCAATGACACCGTTTACAATTTCAGCCGAGCTGACCACACCCTCCTGAGACCCTTTTGTGACCATTCCATGAGCCCCGACAGTAGCATCAAAATCAATTACCAAATTTCACACGAGTTTCATAAAGGCGAGAGCCTCAATTTCATATTGAGCCATCTTATCTTGGCAATAGCCTCAAAAATTACCAAGCGATCCCCAAATATGAAGCTGTGAAACCCAGAGTGGTGTAAGTCAGTTTTTTTTTTAGTCATAGGCAAAAACGAAATCTTGACCAATGAAAATGCCCCGACAGTCAAAGCTTTTACCTAGCTCCAACAGAGGACAGCTTACGTTGGCCTGGTACTCGGAACCTTATGATGACGAATCTAGTAAAACCTTTTGTTTCTCAATTCAAGAATAACCCGACTTACACCACTTCATATACACTGTATATATAAATACTCGCTCATTCATTCTCGTCGTATATTTTTTGTCAGTCCCCGGTCTCATAATTCTCAACGTCTACCACCACGAGGATCCCCTCGCGACTTCCTCCGAAACCACCTTTCAACCAGCAACCGAAATGTCTTTCCCGTAAATCCACCTCCCACCCCCCACCCCACTCCCACACCACCCTAAATGGAAATCACTAATTTGTCACTTAGCAAATATGGCATTCGCCAACCTGCGTAGAGCAAGATAGAGAGTAGACAGAGGAAAGAAGAGGGAAAAAAATGCTCCATTTGTAAAAGCGTTGTCGTCGTTGTATGTGGATTTTGCTTTTGTCTTCCGTTCACGCTCGCCTTGCCACCACCGCCATCACCCCTCAACCCCTCCCCGTTCCATCTGTGTATATTACATTAATGGAGTGAGCCAGTGCCGTGTTCGCCGTACAATGATATTTAAGCTACATTGACAGACAAATGGGCAAAAATGTATTGTTCTTGGCACGACCATTAGATAGACGGCGGCGCGGACGCCAAACTGCGGCGGAAGAGGACTCGCTGCATATTTTTAACGCGTAATTCGCATAACGCGCGCTGGGCGGCGCTGCGGGCCACGGCGGGGGAACCGCGCTCGGGCATTTTTTTATTTTTTGGATATGGAAGAAGGCGAGGATTGGTTTCCCTTGACGAGCTAATAATCCGCCATTGGTGGGCGCGCCAGAAATTGTACGGAACACTAGTATTCAGTTTGTACAACAATTTGTTTTCCATAATTTCTTTTAAATACGAGCAGATATTTTCAATCTTTTTATAAAGTAATAGATTCGAAAATAACATTTCACGAAGTTTGATTTTTGTTGCAACTGGAAGGGTCACGAAAATAAAATTCTGAACTTAACAAACGAAATAACTTAAAAGTATCTTGGAGTCTCTATTTTCATTGAGCTATTTGTTAAGAAGGTCCAACAGCGTTTCCGCCCTAAACCCCCTCCCCCCAGAATGAAGCATGGTCATTTTGCCTAGCCTAAGCCTGATACCTGGGTAGGGATCTTTAATGTGTACCTGAAATCGTACAGACTCTATTTCCATTTCGAAGGAAAAGCGTATGTAGGAATTTGTCGTCCGAAAAATTCCGACGGAAGCGCAGGAGTTGATTTCACTACTCTAATCAAGAGAAACGCCTACGTGGTGCGTCGAGAAACTAGCGTCACAAGACGTCCGCAGTGCCGGCAATGTGGCCACCTGATTGGTCCGCCGTCCTGGTTGCTCGATGGTGGGTGGCAGCAACGTCCCCAGTATTGTGTGTTGTCGTCAGCGCCATTACGACTATTATTGTTATGTACGACCGCGTTTTCGCGCACCGGCATTCGTTTGTACAAATGAGTGTGTTTCGGGGGAGGTGGGGGGGAGGGGGAGTCCCGCTTTTTCCACGGTGACGTAGTTGCCATTAGACAAAAGGTGTGACAGTGCCAATAGGGCCTTGGGGGGAAGGTGGGAGGGGGGCGCGTTTTGAAAATGGGGTGGCGGTGTTGAGGCTGGAGGGGAAATGAGGTGCCCTGGGCATGTCCTCCTCCGCCAGTGCGTTAATGCGCAATGGGATAAAAATGAATTAGAGAACTAAAAATAGATGAAGTTGGTAAACTATTTAAGATGTAGTGTCAGCGATTGTGTTAAATGCCAGCGATTTAATATTGCTAATTTTTCTGTATTGAGCGTTATCAACATTTATAATCGCAAAATATAAATTTAAATCGCCACTTTGACTATATTTTATTTAACCAACAACAGGCAATGTGAACTCGTTAATACCCTAGTTACACTGGCCAAGCAAGTTTGAACAAGGTGCGTTTAGACATTAAACAGAATTGGCGCGTGCAGCTCGTACGTGCTTCGACAGGAAATGACTAGGCGCTCTCGAATTACAATTTGCCCATCTCAATTGTGATTGCGACGGGTGCGCTCAACTTCAAATAAGATTCGAGCACGTGATCTATATCCCTTGCGATGGACACGCTCTCAATTGACAATTTGCCCCAATCTTAATCACAGTTAAATGTTCCCAAGCAGCTTGAAGCATGGTTACAGTGTAACTACCCCTATAACGTAAGAATGGATTTATCGTGTCGCCAGTGCATATTCCATACTTAGAGCGTACAGTCCAGATTCCGCATTTCAGTCGGCGCCCTGGACAATCGCCCTGCCGCCCTCGCCAAAAACCTACGTCACCGTTAGTGGCTATGACACACGACGAGGCGTTGGCGTCCCCGATTCTGCAGGTGCTAACGAGCATTCGCCACTGTCATTGTTTCGTACCCTGTCGCGTGTGACGTTCCCCGTCCACGTCCTACCATCCACCACCCCCCAATCCCACATTGCCCTTACGATTGTAGGCTGCCATGTAACCCCCTCACCTACACCACCCCCTACCCCACCTCCCTTTTTCTCCAAAAACCCCCTCTCAGACAACCTTTTAGCTCGTACATTCTCATTAATTTGTGTATATGGCGGTGGTTTATATGTGTTTGTGTGGGATGAGTTGGATGCGGGGGGAGGGGATGAGTTGGATTTATCACATTTATCTAGCCCTCCCCTACCACATTAACCCCCAAACCCTCCAACGTTAACACGCTTTCACCATGAGCAACATTTTCAGGCCGATAATAAAACAAAATTATTGAAAGTTTTGAGCCAGGTTGATTCTCGGGATCTCGTAATTAGCAATGTTCGGTAATTTAAGAAAAAGTAAAATTAAGATCTGAAATGGAGTGAGGTGATAAAATTTCTGAAGAGATTCGTCGGGTTCATTTATTTGTGGAATATGTGGAAGTTTTAATACTGTGAGCATTTTTGAGCCCACAGAACCTCGCTGCGTAAAGCCACCCCTGAAAGGGGGCAAATTGTAGGGCACTGGTGCTGTCCTATTTGCCACCAGTCAACCTTTTCTAAAAGGTGTGGCGGAATAAGCTTGATTTAATCATTAAATAATAATTAAAACTGAACAACTTCCGTTGCATACAACATAATATTATAAATTGTAAAAACTCAACAACTTCCGTCGCATACATACATTATTAAAACCGTAACAGTCGGCGCCAATGGCCCCAAAAGATCGTAATGAATTCATTTTTGGCAAGACTGTCTAACTGGCTCGGGGATGTCCAGCCCCTCGAAAGATCTCCATCCCTGGATTTGAACGTAGAACGAAACGAATCACAACCGGATATTTATTTCTGTTTTTCATCATCCCCGTCTGTTTACTCGGTTGAGTCGCCTTATCTGATACATTTGTGCGCAAAACCGTTTATGTCTCGTCTGAGATCGACGGTTTATCTAGCGATTTCATCTCGACAAATCAGCAGGAATACATGGATGCGTGTACAGTAGTACATTTAAATGCTTGTTGCCTGCGGAAGGTGACAGCGCTCGTTGTTCCACGAATCACTTTTACCCATTTTGTCGGTCGGTAAATTGAGTTTTGTTTGTTTCCTGCAGCGAGCGACAAGTGCGTCATCTCTAAATTTCGCAAATCTTAAAATTGACGTAGGCCGCTAAATGTGTCCAAGTTTTTCGCCTATTGCCCAATTTAAAAAACAATAGTTAGTCGTTGTTGTGAATGTCTAGTTAATGTCTTTCTTGCTAACGATAAAGACTTCTGCCTAATTTGGACCAGAGAATTCCGAATTCAAACAAATTTTCGAATCAGCCCCAACAACAGTCTGCTTTCTAAATCGACTAGACAGTCTAACAACAACTTATCTATAGTTTGAGTCAATCAATAAATCCAAACATCTATCTGTACAGTAGTTCTTAGTGAATAGCTAGCGTCTATTCTGCGTATCTCTCAAGGCTATTTGGTAGACGGGAAATTTTGGTACATCCGGCTTTCCAGCAAGCCCAGGTTGCGTGGGCAACTGTTTTGCTAGAGCGCCACCTAGTGACCAACCCCATAAAAATTCCCCTTAAATATAAGCACTTTGATTAACTGATTTGTCGATAGGTGACGATGGTAGGTAAATATGAGATAATGGAGATAAAAAATGTTTTTTTTTTAAATCAGATGTTTTGTAATATATACGAGCACTTGATTTTTAAAATTTTGTTTACAGGTCCCTGCAGTCATAATAGATGAACGCACCCAATGTGAGAGTGACAGGGGTTTATCAGAGGTAACGTCACGAGTGCAGAGGGGGGGAGAAGCCCGGTTTATGCAACCTTTAACGTTATTACTATTCAATGTTTACATTTCCGTCGCCGAAATGAGCGTATTTTGTCGTCGTCATTCGGCACTGCCACTGTTGACTTTGTTGTAGAGTGCTGACGTTTTACAAGTCGCCTTATTATTAAATTTATACCCCGTTGCCGGCTCTCTGCCTCGGCACGACACCCGCCCCCGAACACCAACTGGAATTGCAATTTTTTTCTCTCCTTTTTTTCTTATCTTTTCTTGTTTTGGCATTGGTTGGATTCGATCGAGCCTAACCAAACAGACAATTCCAAAAAAGTCAAAATGTTTATACAAATTAAATAATTTATTTGCATTCAAATTATTATTTTTTAAATAAGCGACACGATTTTTCATTTGACATATTCAACACGAATAATTGATAAATAAATGATAAATGTGTCACATGAAAGATAATTAATTTTTTTAAATTAAGCCTAAATTAAATTAAAATTTTTGTTAAATATACAAAGACAGGAAGTTCCTAGAGTGTGCATGTCACACATGAGACGAGAAAGCAGATCTGGTCGGTGCCGCCCTCTGATGGTAAGCTAGCACGATGCTGCCCCGTATTGTGAGGCAATCATACAATACACGTACCGGTCAGACTGTTCTACATGTACTATATCGGTTTGCGCCTTCTTTTTTTGATAAAAATAAATGAGCAATGACCATTAATGAAAGTTTAGTTGTACGACTCATGGTATTACCGACTAAATTATTGATATCGAGATTGATTATTGATTTGTACGACTCGTAGCGCAGTTGGTTAAGCGACGGACTGTGGTTCGGCGGTCCCGGGTTCGATTCCCGACGCGGGCTCTCGATTATTCGATCCCGTGGTACTGGTGAAAATGTGCCTCTCACTCACATAGTGCCTAAGCACTGAAAGGGGTAGAGAATTTCCCTGTTGTGATATACACTCCAGTGAATAAAATAAAAAATGTGTTCTATTGGACCATGTGATCAGAAATAAGTCGGTCTTCCGTACGATATGCTCCATAGGATGTTCGAAGTGGATCGAATGCTCGACAAAAGCGACCCACTGGTGAAACTCTATCTCTCTGTTCATGTACACATATATTATTATTATTATTATTTCTGTGTATATATGTATTTTAACTCTTATCGAGTGTGCACCCGCCCCCCTATATGCATAACCGATAGTGTGTGTGTGTGTGTGTGAGAGAGAGAAATGGTAGCGATATAGACGAAACGTACACAGGGGTTGTTTACATGCGACTTAGACACAGGTCGATACGTTCTATCCGTATGTATGGGCTCTCTCTATCTATATTCGTTCGTTATGATTTCGTGACGCCCGTCCTTCTCCTCCTACATTCGACTTATTAAATTCGGAGAGCGAAACACAACTCGATCGCGGCGCTTTTTTCCTACTCTGTATCGTATGTTGTTATTGCTTCAGCTCTCTCTCTCTCTCTGCATGTACACGAAATATATTCGAGTATATTTACATGTATAGTCTCGGATTTATTTCGCTCTAGTTGCGCACAAGTGCAAATACGCGCCCCATCGAAACCAAAGAGATGGGAGAAGACTAGAGGACATAGTGGAAACCTTAATTCGCTTACAGTTCAGAAGTCAATATAAGATGACATGTTTTTTCCTGAAATAATTCGCAACCGTTTCAGCATCATCGTCCCGTATATTATCACTAGCTGTATTTAACTGTCGCCAAAGAAAGGGTGACAATTTTGGATTTTATTTTCACACTTAGTGGATTTATTACGAGTAACAATTTTTCATTAATTTCAACTAGACTACAAGAGTCGAAATATGATTTTGCTATCATGGTTTCACTGTCGAAAACTCAGCCTAAAATTGCCACCCTGAATCAGAATTTTACTTTTCTTCGATACGGTCAATATTCTAAATATGAAAATGCTAATGTAAAAAATCGTTTTTTGATAAAGTGTTCTCACATTTACCTTGCTGCAATTTTCTTTCCGCCTCTGTCCTAGCTCCTCGGTCCACGTCCAAATCTTGAGACAGGGATTCTGCGAGACAAAAAAATGGACCGATCATAAGTAATTTTCAGGAAAGAAATTCCCCTTAACCTAAGAAATATTATGTATCAAAGAAATTGCTTTTTTCCCTCAGATTGTTCTCTCGCGGAATTTCTCGCGCCGCTTCTACAGAACTGATTCTATCGTCTATCCACTCTGCGCATGACAGTTACTAGTGACCTCTGGCGGTGTTTTAGAGAATCGGTCGGTATTCATGTCATTTTCGTAAGTTGCCCGAATAATTCTTTATTGCGTGACGCAACTGAGATTTGGAATTCTCAGTGTTCCGTTGTCCTATGTTCGCCAATGTGTCGTTGGGGTGCGCGTCGTTCGTCAAGACATAAATCGAGCTGACTGTCGGATAAATCTTGTTTACACGGAGAGGGAGGCAAGGGCGGGTGGGGGGGGGGGGGTCAGGGTGAGGAGAACCTTGGGGTGTTTTTCGGCTACGTGTTATTCCCGTTTCCTCTTACCGGACGACGGTCGCTATTCCCTTCCCCCTGACAGCTCCCCTTCAGCCCCGCCGTTTCCTCCGTCCAGCCGACCGTGAAATTGCATGAACCGTGATTCCATTTTGTGTGTGTGTGTGTGTGTGTGTGTGTGTGTGTGTGGGTGTGTGTGTGTGTGTGTGTGTGTGTGTGTGTGTGTGTGTGTGTGTGTGTGTGTGTGTCGCTAGAGTTGGGAGCAGAAATGAAATTTACAAAAAGATGAAAAATATTCCATTTATTCGAATCACCGTGGTCGGCCATTTGTCACTGCCCCCCTCCACCCTCTCTTTCCAGCTAGAAGTTTGGCCGTAATTTCTGACGTTTCACAATCTGGGCGGTAATTTTGATCGGCTTGTGTACCTGGCGAATCGCAAGACCGCGAACGAAATAATTTGATTTAATTTTGTAAAATGAAATCGTCGTGTATGCAGTTTTTTTTATATTTTTGATTAAAAATGTAAATGTAAATTTTTGATGAAAAATGTAAAATGAAACAGTCATGTATGCAGTTTTTTAAAATTTTTGATTAAAAATGTAAATGAATTGGATCATGACACCTATGCTTACATCTGGTAATTTGATGTCGGACTTTTAATTTGATGGCGATTTTCAAAAATGTTTGAATTCCGTTACCGGTTAGACTGTTTCATTTAATAAGATTTTTTTCATGATTTATTTAACACAAAGAAAGGGCAAAACCCAGGACACGCCTGGGCTTTGTCCTTTCTTTGTCACTATCCGACGACGTACTTTATTGATAATTGTACTTCTACGATACATACAATATTTTAAGGCGATGCTTGTAATTTTTTGTGGTAGGATTGCATCTGTATCTCTTCATGATTTATTCAGTTGTGATTTTGACAAAGTATAATGAATATATGGAGTTTTTTGTTTCAATAACTAAATCGTTAAGATTATTGGTCTTCAAAATAGCGCACCGGTGTTGGTGGACGCTGCCATATTTTTTTAATGGAGGGGGCTAGTCCAATTCGAAACTGCACCGAGCGATCAAACTACATGTACGGTTCAAGTTTTACCTCCCTTTTTACCCATCATTTGTTCGCCCTTTTTATACGGGAAATGGTCATAAAACCACGAGATGATTGCGTGACATTTTTTTCCTCTTTTTTCCATCTCCTGTGTGTGTGTGTGTGTGTGTGTTTTCTCTCCCCCGTTCCAGTTTACACTATTTTTGTTGCTATTTATTTGAGCTATAATATAATATATAGCCGATTCCAGGTTCAAGAGAGCCTTCCGCCAGCCAATCGCATCCAGGAACCAGCACCTCTATCTTGTCCTAGGGCAACGGCTTCCGGTTACAATTTACCCCACCTTTGCTTTGAAAGACGACGTACAGGAAGACTATGCTCATATATCTATGTTATACAGAGTAACCCTGAAAGTTTGTAATCTTATTTTTTAAATTATTTACCGTTTTGTCCGCCTCGGCGTTTTTTTATGAAAGGCTTAACGAAATTGAATACAATTGAGCTGTAGATAGTTCCGCTAATTTGTAGTTGAGTGAGTTATTTCAAATTTCGAATTTACGTATTTTTATTTTGTGTATTATTTTTGCGTATTTCAGATCAAATAAATTTGACAAACATTTAGATTTAATTCGTTTAATTCACATAGTGCTTAATCACCAAGAGGGGTACAGAAAATCCTATAGTGATATTACACTACAGTGAATAACAAAAAATTGTCAAGAACGGCGCAAATTAAATTCCAAATACGTCGCTACACAGAATTTCAATTACAACGCACGACAGAAAATATTCCAGGTAAAAAAAAAAATTCCAATATTCGAATTAAAATATTAGATTTCGATGTTTTCTATTCTTCTAATTGTTCTATATTTTGGGTCTTGTAAATTTGCAATAACGTAGATTTAAGCTGATGTGCAAATGTGCTGTCGAATATTCATTGAAAGCGATTGAATTTGATCAACCAGTTTCAAATCAGTTTGGTGGTTGGACTTCCCCCTTCTCCTAAACCAACTCTGTGCTAGGTAACCGCGATTGGCTAGCAGATTCGATCTGTACTATGGCAATATAATGGTGGGCCTCTGTATACACGCGCGGGTTCATTCAACAACCTGGCCATCGTCGCCATAGAGAAAACACCGACATATGCCCCCCCCCCACCATAAGAGAACTAGGGAACTCGCCTCAGCCACGACCCACCAGTGTTTATTTTATTTCCAATGAACGTTTTCTACGTCAGCGAGTAAAAGTGGGGGGGGGGAGATATAGGGAATGAGGGGGAAGGGGGGGGGGTTGAAAAGCTATATACGCCATTATTACCTCCAATGCTATCATCATCCTTGGATATAGAGATACGGTTGAAAAAATTGTGCGACCGTCGAAAGAATGTTATCTTTGATTAAACTTTTATGCGTTCTCTATTAATAAGATTGTACATAAAAGACGGACGGATCTAGCCCTCCCCCCAAAAAAAAGAAAGAAAAAAGATGGAGTTCTTTTTAAAAGTAGGACTCTGCGATTCTTGGAATTGGATGTGTGTGTGTGTATGTGATGTGCGATGTGGTGAGAGTCATTACTGAAATGAAGATAGCCGCTAAACTGAATTGGAAGGGCGAGAAAGTGAATTCGTTCGATTGTCAACAAAACGGAATGGTGGTGGGAAAGGTTGGCTCAAATTGCTATCCCTTTCTTAACCCCCTAACTACCAAACTATGTTGATATTGCAACATTTTGTCTGTAATAGCGTTATATTTCTTAACGAAAGGAATGATTTCAAATAATAAATCTATATAAATATAAAATGGTAATAAAATGGCCATAAAGAAAATCATTTTGAACGATATATAAGATTTTGTGTGAGATTTCGTTACAGCGGTATTTTCTTATCAATATGAATTCGAAAACATTTTATCATTTTCACTTTTAACACTTATGAACGTTTCGTTAAAACGTATGACCAAGAATGGAAATTATAGTGCTTCTATTCGTAAACGCCCAATCTTTTTGAAATCTTGCAAAATTTAAATTGAAGTAATTGCAACTGACAGAATTCGTTCCACTATTTATAAAAAACGTTTGAAACAAATCGCTAAATATTAATAGGTGGTGGAAATGTAATGTGGAAGTGACATGTTATTTTAATTTACGAAATTATTCTAAAAATTATTAAATAGGTCATTGAAATTTTCATTGACATCTATTACAAACCAACTAGATTTGTTAACCCAATAAACATAAACTGAACCAGAGGATGATTACTAAAACATAAGTTAAAACTGATACGCACTAAGCCTGACCGAAAATTCGCATAGGTGTATTATTAGCCGGACATTTCTCAGATTGTCGTTTGTCCAGCGCTCACCTGGACAAACACCCCCCCCCCCATATGGGCCCAGTAAAACTGGAAACAAAGTGCGACTACTAATTATACGTGTATCTTACGCGACACCCGGTAACATTCCGCGCGTCAACGCTAGGCCTAAATACGTGAGACAAACAGAAACAGTCATTAGCGGGCCATTAACACATCCCATTAAATTTGATTTTTTTCTTCTTCTTCTTGCTCCCCAATTTAACCACCACCCACCAACAATCTCAGTCCCTCCCACCCCCCACCCCCACCCCCTTCCCAGCAACAAAATCACAACACCCCCTCCCCACCCCTTCCTCAATCCCCCACCCCTAAAATCGCTAGACCACACGGCCAGCAGCAGCAGCATGGAAGCGAGGAATTTTGGTTCCAACGAGAGATCTTCGGTTGTTCTCTCTTTAATGTCTGCAGTGTATCTTTCACGTTGTCTCCAGATAATTGGACTAACTTGACTGTATAATAAGCGTCAGATTCGGCTTGAACCCTTCCAGGAGTGGAGTAAAACTCCTCCCTCCCTAACCCTCACCCCCCCCCACCCCATCTCATGCCCTTTAC
>JAQGBY010001413.1:0-29576 GCA_034698785.1 Mycogona germanica | reverse complement strand
TTTCCCCTTCCGCTCAATTTCGGCTGCTTCATCGAAAACCCGAGCCTCGGCACGACGTCTCGCGCCACCTCGGGGCGCTGGCGAAAATCAGAATCGCTGGTGCAGGAACGAAAAGGTCACTCCGAACCGCCTACCTCTTCCTCACCACCCAGTGGCGGCCTCCGGTGGGGAGACCGGTAGACACCAGAGTCTCACATACGAGCGTATATTGCGGAACATTAGGGCGAATAACAACAAGTTCTGATTGATTTGTCTCTCCAACTTACTCTTTGTTAGTTTCAGCGTTCGGGAACCTTCGATGTTCGCCAATCCATTACAAGTCGCATCTCCCGATTGGGCAAGCTGGAATCCCACATGATCCGTGTCTTTGTTTTTCTCGTAGGCCTAGAAATGATACAACCGCGCAGCATAAAAAATGAAACATTAATATTTTGTGAAAACAAAAGCAACCCTAAAGTGGAACCACACAAAAAGTACAGTGAAGAAACAAAAAGAGAATATATTTTTTGCAGGTATAAGATATACACGATCGAAGGATACAGTTTCCGAAAAAAATATTAGAAAATACAAATCGTCGGTTATTATACGGTACAGTCTCAAACGAATATTCAATATTACATATCACAAATTAAACTTTAAAAATATTTAATGTTGTAACAAATTATTAAATTACGTTCGACCAACAAAAAGATAACGCAATAATTAAAAATAAATTATTGATAAATTAAAAAAGATAACTGAAAAATACTAACTTAAATAGGTTTAAGCCAACTAATTTTTAATGTTAATGTTACTAATTTTTATTTCATGAATTTTTTGTTTCATAAAGCAGAAGTGCGACTGAGCGCGCACAGCAATTCCAGATTTTTAGTGCTGCCATCGCACAATGTGGTGTTTGGTTGTCGTTGTCGTTGCAGGACGGTTTCTTAACCGGAAATGTTCGAGCAGGTTCTTTGTGTTCCTTTTTTACTGGGGTAGGCCAACGAGAAACAAAAAAAGGAAGAAAGGAAGGAGTCTTGGGCTCGCGCACGCACCACATCTTAGAGATTGCATACAGGGCATTCTCGGTAGGTGGCTTTGCTTTACGACTTCCATAATGTACTCGGCGTAGATTGAGTAGGATGGCCTTTTTATTTCGCGATACTACTTTGTTCCAAAATAAGGGAAACTTTCTATCGTTAAATACTTCCTGGGTAGCCATTGGAAAGAGCCCCGCCAACTTACGCGCCACCGTCCTCCAAACCAGCCAACCTTAATAAAAACGAACTGGTTAGATAGAGATCTTTTAAGTGTATCAGTGGCGTGCCGTGACGTGAAGTTCACTTATTGTTCTTATTACAGCGTATTTCAAATAAAATTTGATTAATTTCTAGCGAATGTGGCTGTACTCGCGTGAGCGTAATATCATTTCATTTTTCGAAGCCCAGGCTAGATTTCTCTTAGTGTTATAAATAAAATGATTCACGTCATCATAAACATCAAAACTATAGAGTTCTGAAGACATTTTGTCCGACCGTTGCAAAATTGGTCTTAGAAGTTGAGGTTCAGTTCAAGCATGGAAATTCAGTTAATATCGATTGTTCAATGATACGCAGTCTCTCGTTTATTGAATAACACTGCAGGATAATGCTTCAATTGCTTTTAAAATAATTATCTAGACTAAGGTTGACTTTAAATGATTACATTGCGCTTGTACAATTTGAATGTTAACCAAAGGATGGTTTTTATTTTTTTATTACGTTTCGGCATTTTTTGAAACGTCAGGTAACTTAACCAAAGAGTTTGGCGTTCAATTTTGAAACATAGATTGGGTTGGGTAAGAGGAGTGGGGGAGGGGGAGTGATTGTTAACGGAGCAGTTGCTTTCACGCCAGAGGACGGACCGACCACCATACTTTCGAACCACCCGGGTTCGCTCTGTCTAAATCGCCGGCACAAAAGCACCAATCACTTTATGGAGGGAGGGTGGGGGTTCTGGGGGGAAGAGCGAAGCATCTACATTGGGCGTCGACAAAGGCCACCTCACTTAATTAGAAAAAAGCTGCAAATGACACGGGCGATTCAGGCAATCTACTCGTGTGCCACCGGTGGTCAATTTACTACGTTTTTCTCTCGCCTCGCAAACGTATTCTTCGGCGGTGCAAGGGAGACAAAAAAAATGTGGGCTCCCGGCAAATGCATACAAAAAAGGGAAGGAGTTTGGAGAATAAATTTCAATTGCGACTATGGTGGATAAAGAGCTTGTTTGGACCGAATCCAATTTTTGCGCGACGTGTTTTTATCCCATAACCACTAGCGAATTGAGGTCTATCTGTGGTTTGCCTCCAATAAACAGAGAATCGTCTTTACTACCAGAGGGGGCGTTAAATGAAAATAATAATATAAAAAAACATGACGCCTTTCATATAACACGAACAACTGAAAACTTGCAAGCGCGTACTTTACGATTACTATATTTCTTTTCTGTGCTTATTTTAAGTGGATATGGATATGTTGGACATTTTTTCTTCTTCAGTGACAATTTCATTTTATGCTATCTGTTTATAGCACTTTCGGGAAAAATAAAAATTCTAATAAGCGTATCTTATCTTTTCCGCTGTCCTTTCAGGGGTACGTTTGAAAATTAAATGTCCGCGTGAATTTTGAAAATTATCAAAGAGTATGATTAATTAATCAACGTGAATCGTGTAAACATATGATAACAGACACGAGACAGAGTCGTGGAAAATCGACGGCGACCTGGCGAGGTTCCAGTGTTTGTTCTCTTATACTTAACCATTTTATAGTCGACTTTTTGCATATTTTTCGTGAATGGTTATTTTAATACGCTGCCTGAAATAGTCATTACTTGGTTCATATGCCTTATTGTGAATCGTTTAGTCTGACTGGAGCAGTGCAAGCACTGCTTGCAAGTGGCAGCAATGATAGTAGGCAATCACTCAGCACTTGCGTGCACTGCGGCGAAAACTCCTTTCGGGAGAAGCGTCTTGGCATCGCTTTGCTAAATGTTGGACGTCTGCAAAGGAGTCTCAGCAGCAACATATCTCCTAAATGTTCCTTTCTTTACATAAAGACGATCGTGTTGATTGTTTAATGGCGCTGATACAGTGAACAACTTCTCATGTGTGAACCAAATAAAATCAACAAGATATGCAGGATATTTTCTTAACAGCTGTTTGGATCGTTATAGTCTGGTCCTCTTGTTAGCATCAGTCAGTAATGTGGCGCGCCACTTACGGGAAATAAAATTAAGCTGATATGCAGCGCCACCTATACGCGGTAAATTTTGATCTCTACTAATTAAAGTAGAACACTGCAAAATATTATTCAAATCGAAGCATTTTTCGCGAAGTTGTGATATTTTTTATAGGGGTCTACCATTTTATGGCTCACTGTGTATATTTCTTTTGACAAATATTATTCGCAAAAAGGTTGCCAACTAACATTTGTTACAAGGATCTCTAAATAGAGTTCGTTCGTTCGCTACCAGAGAATAAGAGACCAAATGTCTTATTAAAAATAACCATTTATGTAATTATAGCATTTATGAATAATTTTTAACAAAATTTCGTTTTTCCACGAAACCTTTCTGATAAACGTTTTATTTTGGTATCATTTCCGGTGTTGCCGAAACTGCCGCACCACTCAATTGTAAATATATCGTCGGTTCGTATCTCTGCGTCTCCATTTCAACTCATACAGTAAACAGCGAATGCAGTTTTTCCTCTATCTATCATTCTGCTGATGCGGAAGGCCATATATGCAGTAGCAATAGAGATTCGAGCGCGGGAAGACGAAGACGAAGACGGAAAAAAACACTCACTTAATCCTTCTTGTCCTATATCGTAGGCGCAAGGATATTTGAAGAGGCACCATACATTTCCAACACCGCCTTGCTAATTTGTGACTGGCGCGCCTACACAGAGTCTTTTCTCATTCTCAAGCTGTTGTTAGTCTTGTCAGATCTTTTATTGTTAAACTTTCGCTATTACATCCTTTACAATTGGGGAGGGGGGAGGGGTTTGCAATCGCGGCCGATTAAATCTCAAGTTTTCCCTCTTGGCATCACGCCGGGGTTACGCCTGGTCTGCCCAAGATGGCTAACCATCGTCAGATGGCTTTTCTCATTCGATGCAGCGCCTCCTATAGGATCCTAACCAAAACAGCACGAAACGAGCTGAGAACGAGCTTGAGATTTTCTAATTTAAAATAAAAAATGTGCTTCATTAAAGACCTGATGGAATGTCTTAAAATGTGAATCTTATAACCATTTTCCGATACAGAACAACATTTTTGTGTAAAATTTGAAATAAACGATCAAAATATGATTTTTACAGTACAGAGAAAAAGTGATACGTTTTACTTTCTTAAGAATTCGTTTGATAGAATTTATGTAGTCCGCTTCACACGCGAGGTCCAACTTAACAATTTCTAGTTCACCTGTGTAAATCTTGTTTAGATTAAAAAATTCATGATACTTACAAAACATCTGTACTTGTCTTCGTCGCTGGTGGCAATTTTGTGCTCCAGTTTTCCAACGAAATAGCGCATCGAACCTTCCTTCCAAGTTGCCAGACACACTAGTTCTTCGACTAAAAGAGCATAAATATATTTATTAAGATCTTGTTAATGGTCTGGTGCACCAAAGCTTACGGTTAGTACGAAATGCGTAGCTACACGGTTGACAGAATCGAATAACTGCATAATAACGACTAAGACAATGTTTCAAACTTCGTACTACAGTTTTAAACATTACATTAATTTTTTTTAGTAAACACTTGGAATTACATTGTATTGTTTACAATTGTGAATGGAGCTAAACATGAGCATGAGAAAATAGGATTTACTGTTGGGAGCAGTTCTTGGTGATCAGTGAAAAGCTTGAATTGGATCAAGTAGTATGAGACGCGATTTAATTAACTTCACAATGAAAGCAATCTTTTTTAATTTGTAACTAAGCACCTGCACCTTCAAAAAAAAGTAACTTAATAATCCAATTAGCTTTCTACAGACGCAATGAAGAAATTTGAAAATGCTTCTTGAATGCTTGCAAAAAGGTAATTTCAAAATGATATGTAACATAGATTAGTCGATAATTTCGATGTCATCCCATTATTTGCAGAGAGAAGTTTGCCGCCAACATAGGCTATATCGAACCAGGTAAGGGTACGGCAGCACGTGCAACGCATCTTTGAAGGTGGAAATGCTTTTGGCTTAATTCAATAGAGGATCACGGTAAAGTGCTACTTTACAAGTGCTATTCCTTCGAACGTGCAAGGAGGGGTATCAGCAAATGATGTCGCGCTCCGGGTGAAAATATATCCCGACATTTCTTGAATACCAATGTTACATGTTTTACGAGAGCCGCGCAATGGGCAACCATGTTGTTTGCCTAAATAGCCTCACGAGACCCTGCCTCAATCAAAAAGGGATTTGCGTCTTTAAGAAATTTACGATCAAGCGAGTTCACGGTTACAAACCGTTCACGGATAAATGTGAAAGAGGGTTTTAAAAAACCCATAGAATAGACATCTGTATATATTTTTTTTTAAAAAAAGGTACGACGGATTCCCACCAAGTTTTGGTACGGCTGTGCCCTGAGGCACTAACCAAACACTAAGGTTTATCAGTTTGACCACTAAATGCGTTACCAGATCTCGTTCAAGATTACAACACAACTAGTGGACAACCGCCGAATAATTCTCAGATAATTCCTCGCTTAAAATTTACCTGATACTAGACTTACTTTCATTGATCGCACACGTTTCTCATTGGTGTCGGCGTCGGTCTCAGGAGGATCTTAAATGCACGTACGCATGTGTGCATTCGGTAAGTTTATTCAAATGTTTGTGTCTCCGGTATCGTTTGCTTGCTTTTAGGCATATTGGGGTGAAAGTTGCATATATAAACAGCATCGACCTACGCAAACAAACGCGCGCGAAATTCGCGACCCCTCTTCTTTTAGTTCTTTACACTACTACTTGCTATCTAAATTCACACGTTGTAGTTAACACCGCTGGCCGCCTATCGAAGTGAAAATGTGCCGAAAGTCTCACGTATCGCTCGTGAACTGTTATATATATATAGAGAGAGAGAGAGTATGTATGCGCGGGAGCAATTGTACCGAGTTTTATGGCGTCCACGGTCACAGGTTATGTAGAGTCCGGTTGCTTGCTTGCAGCGCGAGGGGTTGTTGTCGCAGGGGCTGTCTACAGTATTTGTGTAGGGGGATGGGGTTGGGGGAGTCTAGGGCCAGCGCATGGGGCTAATCTCACGAGTGGTCATATAAATGTTGACCGGGAGAGTTGTGTAATGACGTGCGGAGTGCTCTCTGGCGACATGGAAATTCGTAGAACTAAAAATTAATTAGAGGACATTTAAGCATTGACAAAAAGTGATTCTGAAATGAATTCAACATTCGTTCAACAAATCAACTATTCGTTTAAATAAAAATTGTTATAACCGGTGGATAGTTTAACATTGATAAGAATGCATATACGATATTTATATATTAGTACGACTCATCGTAGCCCAGTTGGTTTAGCGACTGGCTGTGGTTTCGGCGGTCCCGGGTTCGATTCCCGGCGCGGGCTCTTGAAAATTTCGATCCCGAGGGGGTCGTTCCCCCTCGCAAAGTGCCTAAGCACCATGAGGGGGACGTAAAGCCGATAGTGCGATCGACTACAGTTGATTGGAATAAAAAGTATCTCTGGACGAGATCACAGAAACAGTAACGATATCGCTGATATTCCAAAAGGTGACTCCAAAGGTTTAATTCACATTCAAGGATATGCGATTTAATTTTTCGTGTGAATTTTTTGTAATTGATTCAGATATCGTCGAATTAAACCATTATCTCTTGGAATATCAGTGATCTCGTCACTATTTCTATGATATCGTCCAAAGACACAATACATTCTCAACAATGTCGAAAGGTTATGTTGAAATTCTTAAAAGCCCGAAAAAAGATAACGCTACCATATAAATATGTATTTGATGGGTCCGCGGAATGCTTGTATCAACGGTCTGTTCAAGAAAGTTCAACAGATTACACACAATAACGTCACATCTCAAAAACTGGGAACATTTTAAAGGCAGACTTCTCTCTCCGGACGTAAAGTGCCAACAAATTTGCGAGTACACGCTCGAGTTTCACCGATATATTCAACTCCTACTAACGTGTCCAGCAAGAGGTCAGACAAACCAGAGTGAGGTCCGCAAGAATTCCACCGCCATTGAACATACACTCTCCATACACATACGTGTTTCCGCTACACCGTAGAATGATCTATGGGCCTCTCGCGTGTCTCCAACTACAGTTCCTCCTCCTCCCTCTCTCCCACCCCACCCCCTCCCCCTCAAACGTCTATAGCCGCATTGCCGTCTCGTCTTACCTGTGCTCTCGCTGCCGATGACGTCGGGGCACGCCTGGAACCTCAACAGCAGTCGCCAGTCTTCCGTGCAACTGTCGATGCTGGAAGGCGGACTCTTGCATTCGCGGTTGTCGCCCCGATAATAGGTGAACTGGAAGGGTCCTTTTATGGGGCACGGCACCGGAGTGGCTCCCACTGTCAGACGCAAAGGGCGGAAACGACAACGAAAACAGACATGTGAGGACAAGGCAACGTGACGGCGGCACACCAAGGAGATGTGCGGGCTAGAGAGGATCACAGAAGTCTCTCTAGGCGGATGTAAAAATACGCAACGACATAAATTTGAATGGGGTTGCAAAGGCGTTTATAATAAGACGCATTCTGAATTGTATCCGGTACGACACCGGACGGAAAAGAAACAGAATGGCGAATGTTTTCCTTAGTTACCATTTCTAATAAGCTTCGCCACTACGTTCGTCATCCGTCTGTCGCTCTTCCGGATACAACATCAAAATAATGATATTTTAAATGCCTGAAAGTTTTAATTGGCAAGATGGCGTGTCCAAAGTAGTACAGGACGAAAGGGTCAGCTCACGAAGATATAAAATGTGAACAATAATATTAAGAATATCAACGGGGAGAAGTCACAAAGGCAACGAAATGTCTCTGTCTATGTACTCTGTATATATTTTTTAATTATCTATTTTATTAAGGTCGCCAAGCAGCAGCTTTCGTCCGTTGTTATGGTTTCACAATTCTGCATAATAAGACGTCAAAGATCGTAGTCATCTTAGAAAACATTTCTGAATGACACTAACAAAAGTTTGGATAGTTCAAACAATCATTTTGGCGAGCCAACCAATTACACAGCTGAAAGATTAGTGACATTTGGCAGATAAAACAAAATAATAGGTTTCTGTAGTGGATGAAATTCATATAGATGATTCAATGGAATATTCAAGATATTTGAAAGGCAACAAACACAAATATTTTAGGCGGATTCGATCGCCAACTTCAATTATTGAAAGCACAACACGGAACAAGTAACAAATCTCAATACAAACATACCTTGTAAATGTAACACAGAGCACCGTTGTTTGAAATATTTATAAATGAGTACAGCCGCATCCGTAAAAATGTGATTGTGTCTTCAGAAGTTTAAATAAACTAAGCAAAGCGCTATTTGCTTTTAAAACTCACAAAATCTAAAACCGAATTAAATTTAGCATCAGCGCTGTTCCAAAATCACATTGTTTATCCTCCCTCAACTAGTCAATGGCATATTCGTTCTACCCGATGTATACAGTATATTTCCTTGGCGAGAACGGAATCGCAATTCATTAGTGTTTCTGTATGGTGATGCTCGCGACATCTGTTACGTCTCATAAATGAAACATTAGGCTTAAACGCACGATCCGTGTTCACTCGCTCCACTCGCCGCGCAGCATACGAACTGTATCGTAGCCAATGTTGTTATTTCCTTGTTTCTGTTTGTTTGTTGTTTGTTGTTGCAATATTATACCCACGATCCATGTCCACGAATTTGGTCGGAGGATCTATGGCGGACCAAAATCGAACGCTCTCTCGAAAACAATGCCCGATATTTGAGCAGGGGATTTAACAGGAAATTGTTTGAATGGGTAGACTATTTCTGCGACCAGATTTAAAAAATAAATAAAAATAACTAATTTATATCAAACCAGTAGAATTATATTTTCTACACATGTCACAAGTCACATTAAAACGACAGCAACAATTGACATGCAAATAACTAGTTATATCAATGAAACATGAGTTTTTTTAAATCAAATTTATTTTAACTCATTTTTCAATTGTATAAGTTTATTCATGGAAGAGATCTTGCCAACTCAGAGAAGAGATCTTTGGAGAAATTATCTGTCGTAAAAATGTTTGCCCAAAGAAACAATCTTTTCTATTGAGCACATTGCTCACAATTCTTAGTAAAATCAGAATAATATTTTTTTCTGACCAAACTTTAGTATTTGCTTCTTCACTATTCGAATAAACTACTTACATGTAATAACAATTGCATTCTGCAAGGATTTATTTTATAATGCATTTGGCTCGCAATTTAACCGCTTGTTTATGTAGTTTGTTGTCTCGAGAAGGTGCTGTTATCTACTCATAAGCTATTTGGTTAAAGTTAGCGCAAATTTCGCAATCTGCTCAGCATCTGATCGACTATTATGGAATATTATGGAATTTTTTTCTTAGTTCAATAGATCTCTTTTATTTTTATTTTGCACCGAACCAGTTCTCTTCGTCTTGACCAAGTGGAGTTTGAAAGGTTATGTACGACCGACAGGATGCAGTCAAGCGAGCGTCCTGCAATCTACTGTATATACCAGTATGTTAAGGTAATGGAAAGTGCCCATGGATGCGCCCGCACGGCTATGCAACAACGCCATATAATTACACTACTGAGACTTGCGTCAAAAGGCGACATTTCTTATTTCGTTAGATGTTCCAGTAAAGACTCTTATCGAGTGTCAGTAACGTGTCTTATCTTACAAAGCGTCTTATCCGGTCAAACACTGAAGAAAGAGTAAGTTAAGAGGGGTGGAGTCCGAATCGAGTCATCACACTGACATAAACGAAAATGCAAGGACACACGAGGGTAGCAATTGGCGTTGAGATGGAGAACTGGAGTGTCAATAAATAATGAAACCGATATTGCGATATTGTTTTCCTAAATTAAGTGTTCCTCCATGTAGATCGTGAATTAGAAACCTACTAATGAAGAGGAAAACGAAATGAACCACTATATTGGGATCGATCAATATTAACTAAGTCTCCCAACAAGCACGGAAAAATAAACTTCTCTGTCCAACTCTGTCTATGTCGACACTGGATCTCAGGAGGATGCATACACATCCGTTGTATGTCTGACATTTCGATGGGTGGGCCAAGACGGATCGAGGTTTGGGACTGGCAAATAAAATCGCACTCGATCTCGACACATGCGACATGTTGACCTAAGGGGGTCGATCGAGCAGGATCGAGTGCCCTCGGTCCCTAACAATCGGTGCCGGGTAGACGCAGTTCCATGTATATTGCAATAAAGTTTGATCCGAAAACGGGCATATGCACTTTTTGCCTTGCAGGTGCTCGCAATTGGATACGAGTCGATAAACGCCTCTATTTTCTTAGAACATTGTCGTTGTGGGTTATGGGGGGAGGGGGTGGACAACGACGACACGATCTTCGTCTTTTGTCGCCGAGATACCTGAGGTCATTCTTCGAATTCGATTGTAATCTATTTTTTCTTCTATATTCTCTTTTTTTTTACTCCTTTTGGCGTTGCACTTTTATATTAAATTCGGACGCGCTGCTGGTTTCATTTTTGAGGACTGGCCATTTTCGCCGAATCCAGCGATCCATATGATGAAAAAGAGTTTGCCATATATGCCTCTGGTGTTTGGTTTCGACGAATGCAACCACGACACATAACCACACGAATTCTAAATTTAATATTTTTCTTTTGTTTAAAAAATGGATAAATTGTACCGTTGTCAATTTTTTTTTTTTTAATTCACTGAAGTGACTGATCACAACAGGAATATTCTGTACCCCTCTCAGAGTTTAGGTAACAAAGTAATTTCACAATTACTTTTATTGAATAAATATATGACTATTATTTAATAAATAAATAATCGCTGCTCTGTATTGTTCATGTAAATCCAGAAAGTCAGATAGATTGTCTCAACTTTCGCTACAAAGTATTGTATGAAGTTCTTGAGCGTCCTAAAGGAGACGTCCTCTTCCGCGCGTCGTGTCGAATCACGGCGGCGCCCTTATAAGAACTGGTGATAGGAGTAAGAACTGACCATAAAAAGTCCTAAAATGTCGTGACATTAAAGTCACCGTCTTACAAAGCAGCCCAATTTACACACAAAAATGGTAAATGGCGTTTTAATAATATTGCTAAGTATTATTCTGACTGAATCGACTAATAGACACACACAACCGGTGCCAAACTTCATCCCTCATTCAGACTAATTTTGTCGCAAACAGAGAATTTCGTTAGGCACACTGGAAAAGAGAGAGACAGAGTGTGAGAGAGAGGATGGCTCTGTCATGCCCTGAATGTTCTAATTAACCGAAAGTGCGGCACTTCTGTGTTGGCTCAGTTGTTTTCTCCACTGAGCATGGCTGCGCGCAATTAAATACGACCTGGGGACATATGAACGCCTTACACGTGTAGCTTGGATTTAACTGTGAGCCGGGGCTGCATCAAGGTAAAAAGAAAATATCTAAATTAAATAGTCGGCGAACGGCTAGAGGCCTTTGGCTTCCGTGTTTGGATTTTTATGTCGATGTGCTAAACCCATCTGCAGGGAGATTCGCGAAGTAGCGAGCTTTGAATGCGCGGATGGAATTGGAATGAACGACACAAAAAGAGAAATGATCTTTCAAGCAGTATAATTAATTATTAAACAATGAAGGAACCTCAAAATCTCATCTCTAGCCATTGGAAAATGGAATTTTGCTATTAAATTATTTGATTGTTTTTCTGGAGCAATGCAACTGGTTTTATTCAATTTTTGAATAGGCCAGCTGTGCACGATTTGAGATCGCGACATTCTTAAAATCCAATAACACTTAAGCGGTGAAATACAAGTTCATCGTTTTAAAGATGCTGCAGTGTCAGCATATTGAAATCCAAAACAAGCAGCTAAAGGCTGAGTTCCTCTTCGTGACGTTTATCCGGAAACTACACCACGCACCCTCTATCCGATAAAGGTAGGTGAATTCTCAGGAGGCCACTTTCATTGTTAACAGCCCAGTCGACTGGTAAAAATCATAGTGGACGTTTTTTTTATTACTTGTGGCCAGAAACTGTTTCAATATTGCGAGGGGGACGTGTTTTTCTTCTTTTATTTTGACAATGTCAACAACATCGTCACCGCTAAGCATTTATAATTAAGCGACATCAAATATTCACGAAATGAGCGCGATCCCGCAGCGTGTTCGCGTGCGTCGGACAATCATTTCCTCATGAGACACCCCCATGAGTGACTCGACCCATCCCCAAACTAATAATTCAGTAGAACGCGAGGAGGCGCTGTGACCGATAAGGGGTGTGCGATGTATCCTTACGTTTTGATAGTCGTCATCAACGCTGGTGCTGACGATGGCTATAATCATATATATTCATCACACAATCGTTACCATTGTAACAGCAGATAAGCCGCATTGCTGTCGCATTGATATCACAGCATTCGACAAAACTATCTTATTGGACTTGACAACATGCGTTCTTGGAAATGGATTTCATTTAAAGTATTAATTATAGCAACTACTAACTAGCAACTTTGGGAGGCGATATGGGGCTCGTTAACGAATAGACGAGGCCCAGTACCGAAATTCTAAGTGTGGGGCCCCAATGAAACGAGCATTAGCATCGTCTGAGTGACCCCGAACACTCAAGAACCAGCAAATTCTGTTCAGAATTCTGAAGGGGGATTGTAATGTTGATATCGGGGAAATGATGTGCCCAGCTCCTAATATACGTAGAAGAAGGGGATACACTAGAATGGTGAACGAGCATCAATGTACATCTATCTGCGTCATATTTCAACTCCTATTTCCTTAGAGTGTGTAGACAGTGGCATGGCCTGACAGAGCCTCAACTCCAGATCCTTCTAAAATCAATCCATTTCTGTCCCCAACTGGTCTTTCGACCCCCGCCATAGGCCCTATCTTATGGGCTGCTTGCGGGTAAAATTTGTAATTCTAATAGTAAATTAGAGCGCCATTACCAGAAAAATGAATCGCCACCCGAGTACCATTTTTTTAGAATACCTTTACAAGAAATGTATCTATCATTCAAATTCAGGACAATTGGGTCATGGTTAGACCCGGCGGGTCTCGGAAGGATGTTCAAAAGTCAGACGTCGACACACACCAGCGGAGAACGGCAACATTGTCGACGTCACACAGTCGCGACTCAGTACAGAAGCGTTGGCCCGGGGGCACGAAACCGGCAAATCGTTTATTTTAATTACTGCGCGCCATTATGCTTTTCGAATAACGCACGCGAACTTTCATAACGATGTATTTTTTTCCCACCTCCTCGCATTTATATATATACATACATGTAACCACCAACTTGAATAAGGAATAATTGCTTTTGCGAGAGAGGTGGTTTTTCTCCTTTTTATTCTTCACCCGCCGGCATTGTCGCTCTTTCTCTTCCACGAGAGCTCCTCTCTGGCTCCATTCATTCATTATGAATGTGTCTTACATTTGGCGCCACCGTTTCTCGATAGGTGGCATTAGTGGCTAACCTAGCCCCTGTAATAATTCATCTTGCACCCAGTTAATAGGCGCGAAGTGTGTGTGTGTTCGTCTGTTCGAATGAAATAAATTAAACTGTTGCACCGCGAGTTGTCGTTGCCGAGATTATAACATCATTAATAGTAGTAGAATGTGTCGACAGCATGGATATATTATTACATTTTAGGTTTCTACACAATGAGAAATCGTCCAAGAAACTTACCTCGGAACATGGAATAGAGAGGAGCGTCGCCACTTATGAATCCGCAAAGAGTTTCCAACGGCTCCCTGGTGTCTGAGAACGCTGAAGATGGGCGAAAGAAAACAGAAACAAAAAATTAATTACAAAGGCTCACAAAAACAGGAATATCATTTTAAAACATGAACTCTCTTGAATGCGCATTTTGCAATTCATACGCATTATATCAAAATGATGTACGAGTAGGCATAACGCGTTAAATCAAGATAAATATACAGAGTACAATGTAAACGCAATTATTTTCGTTGGCGCTCGACGTCACTCCGACTGTAATGCAACACAGGTGTCTCTGGACTCGTTCAGTTTCAATATTTCTAGGATTCTGAATTAAATTGCATGAATTGAAAGCCGCGAGTTAGCCCCCCCCACGGGATAAAATAAAATGTCTATTATCTCCTATAGAAGTTCAATGGAAACAGACGCCCGGGAAAAATTCGCAGCTCGGCTTTGAGCCTTTTGGAGAGAAACGTGTTCAGAGTGATACCGTGGGAAGGTCAACCCTTTCATATCTTTGAGCGTGGATTTACGTGTGAACACAGTGCACGCGTAGAAGACAAGGTATTATAGGTGATAGCAATTGAGATGAAGCATCGGCTCGTTCGGCGGAGAGAGAGCGAATGGACGCGACATGCCCAGTTTTCCCTCCGTTATTTATTTAGCGGGTCTTCCGGAATCCTCCACAGCCTGGCTGTTATCAATAATGACGGTGGCAAGGGGGGATGCGAGAGGGGCGGTGAGCGGGGATGGCCTGATATAGGTACGAGCATATATCGGATATGTGCACTCGATTGGGTGCCTACAGGGTATTTAACTCACGTTTTATATGCGGAAATAGCCTGGGGTCGGCAACTTTGCATGGAATGGAGGGCCACTTTACTAACAACAATTCATTAACGAAATTTGGCAGCGCCGCATGCCAATAATCAAAGACCGGCTACATGAATCGAGATGTTCGAAAACACTATTTACGTCATTAAACATTTGCCTTTCATTTCTCTGTTGGTCAAAATAAACCAAACCTGAAAGTCAAGAATTAGACAACTAAGTGATTTAATTTTCCTCATGCCTTGTATCGGCACATAAACTTCAAAATTCACGAATAGTCGATTAAAGCAGTAAATCATTTTTATACAAATACTGTGACATGTAATAACTGCAATTAGTTATAGTTACGTAATATTTATTTAAGGCTATCCACTTCTTCCACTTTAAAATAAACTTAAACTCTGTAGTAGTAGACGCAGATAGTTTTTTTTTGTTTCCTATCAACTGTAGTCAACCGCACTACAGGCATTACGTCCCCCACATGGTGCTTAGGCACTGTGCGAGGGGGAACAACCAGTACCCCGGGATCGAAATTTTCGAGAGCCCGCGCCGGGAATCGAACCCGGAACCGCCGAAACAGTCAGTCGCTAAACCAACTGGGCTACGACGAGTCGTACAGAAACAGTTACAGAAAGGGTCTAAAAATTGACTCATCACAGTCCATAATCATCCCCCAAATGAAGCACAAATTGATTTCGAGGATGGACGAGTTGCTGCCCCCTAGTTGCAGGGCAATCACACAATACACAGCTGCGATGCTCGTTTTTGTTGTTTTAATAACCGGGAGCGCAGCAGCGGGTTGTGACTTTGCAGACGCACTACTTCATCACTGACTCACTCGCATGCAATATTATTCCTGAAAAGGTGTGGGGTTGGTGAGGCGAGCGGGTTCATGATTAGTGAGTGCGCCATATGGGGATACTGTTCGCCAAAACGCGCTATGAAAGAATTAAGTTGGCAAGTAGCGTCCGTCCGAGTTCCAGTACAACGCTAATTATATTTTTTTATTTTATTAATTTCTTAGCTGGATAGAAGAGGGTCGGTACTTTCGATGATCAAGTTCGAATGAGTGGGGAGGACGATGAGTTGGTGGTACACAGCGAAGGGTTGGCGATCCCCCTGCGTCAGTATGGAGGGAAGACGCCCGCACAGATGCACCCGAAGTCGTGGCCATTTAACCATGGCGGCCGTAAACTGGACACGGCAAGGGTAAAAGTGGACGCAAGAAATCCGCCATCGCGTCCATGCGCAAACGAGAGAACGAACGGAGCGAGCATCAGCTGCCGTCTTACATAAGTTACACTTGAGAACTTGAGATATGCTGGGGTGTGCTGTACGTGAACGGGCAACCTTGGTCAAGTTAACCATTCAATAAATATAGTAACCACACAACTGGAAGGCCTAGAAACAGCAACCCATAAAAGAGGCGTGTATGAATGCATAGTGAAGTGGACACCGTCGCCATGGTTTTGTAGAAGTACTTGTAGCGCCACTAATATCCAGAATCATTTGACTGGTTGGACTAATCCCCGGGAATCGATCCCTGAACCATCCCACTACTAGTCTGTCAACCAACAAACTGAGATGGTTCACACAAGAGCTTTAAACGTCCTTTAAACTACAGTAGTTCGTTCGTGCTTCGCACTGTCAGTATACGACTCCATTATTTACATTTGGACTCAGCCTAAGCTTGCAACATTTGCTCCAATTGACACCTCTAGGGGGCGCTTTCTCAAACGCTAACCGATTGCCCGATAGTTTCACTCGAAGCCTACCAGAGGATAACTCAAGCAGTGGTGCAAGTGATCATTTTGGAACATAATGGTGCAACTGGACCATTCGCGCTTTTCCAATCGGATGTCCAACGATGTCTTGGTCTGGGCCAGTAGCGCTGTCTGGTTTGCGGGCCAGAATCTATATCGGCGAGGTTAAATCGCGAGAGGCCTCCGTTAAGAGGCCAACGATTTAGTGCGACGTCGTATACACCAGTGAATTTTATAGTGGCGCTTAATTACCCTTTAAAACTAACACGGTAAAGATGGTAATTAAATAGAAGGAAGTGCCGGCTGTGAGAATTGATAGAGCGGAGGGTCCCCCCTGTGTACAAATATGCATCTTCGCACCTAACCCTCTCTCTCCTCAACCCGAACGACATTGGTCGGTTTAGTGGCGTGTGGAACCGGTGCAACACTCGTGGGGTTTGTTCGGTTAGCTCAAGAGCTACACCATGTTGATAATGAAACACTTTATGTTGAATGACCTATTAAAAATGACCGGACCAAGGCAAACCACGAGCAAGTAATTATAAAAACAAAAATATTAAATTAAGTATTCGACAGTATTCCCCATTTTCTTTTCTATTAAAAAGAAAATAAATTTTATTGTGCCATCATTTTCGTCAAAACTAATATTATTTTTTCAAAATATCACATATGTGTAATGAAAAGAAATATATCATGACGTCAGACTAGACATTTCGAGTGGTAGAGCGGCAGCGTGATTTCCTCAAAAACCCGTGATCGCGGGTTCGATTCCGGCAGACAGTTTCTGAATTTTTCGGGCGAAATAAATTCATTCGCTCACCTTCTTTTGGAATAGAAGTAAAATCATTGCCCGTACCTGTACGATATCGGGCCGTTAAAGCTCCCTTTTCCTAGGCAGCCTAGGGTATGCAAAATTTCCGGGTCTCCTACCTCGTGGTACTCCAGCGCACACGATTCAACGAAAACGAACAAAGAAGGCTTTTTTAAAATTATAATATGCTTATGCATTTTTTTTCTTCTTCCTCAAATAGCAAGAAACAAGGAATGACGAAATAATGGTGATAGAACCTCAGCGAAAACTAAGGGAGATTTTAAAATGAGATGGCCGCAATAAATGCAAACTGGGTACTTACCCCTTGGAAAAATCGTTGAATGTAATAAGTATACAAAAATGTAATAGGTATCTTGAGCGTGGCACGGGAAAAGCAACTTCATGACACAAACGCACCCATAAAGGCATAGACATAGAAAGTATTTGGCGGCAGTGGATAGGCGACAATTTGTTGACAATACCAACGAGTTGTAATTAACGCATAAAATTAAGCTCTTACACGTAAATTACTACTTCTGAGAAATTACTTTCTGCACGTAAATTGTCTCACACATTAGCATTTCAAATTAAGAGTTCGCGTGCGACTACAGCTGATTTGCGAGGCTTTTTCTGTCGCCTATTTCATCTACTCGGTATCTAAACAGAATCTGATAATTGCTGATACCTCTAAACTTACTAGCTGATTAACTATTAGCTTCACGCTGCGCCATGAAAGACTAAACGATTTTCTTTTTAAATAAGAAAGTTTAGGTACAATTTAATTCGTTACACACATGTAATATTCCCACCCTTAAAATGAGGGGTTTCGGCACACTATTTTAGAACCACGTCTCCGATACTTCTGAACTAATCCAAGAGACAATCACACATAATCTGGCCAGCTCTTCAAACCGCAGGACTACGATCGATTGTGGGTTTATGTCGCAAAAAATACCAAGTCATTTAAGACAATATTTGATTCAAGTTTAGGCGGTTGCAACCCTGGCGACATTGTTTTGTGGCAATACACAAATATACAGGGCAATGTACACTTAAATTTATGTATATATCAAAACATGATCGTATATTCCGTTCCAATTGCGTCTTAATTTTCCGCTACTCCCTACTCAGGTAAACATGGCTTAATATCAATGGTACGTCCACTGGTGTGCTCTAATAGAACGATGCCCTCTGGGCATATGATGTACCTCCTACCCCTCGCCCCTCCGCCTCCCGGTGGTTGATCGAGCGTGTAGTTTTGGTCGCAGAGTCGATTCTGGGCGAGCTTTATTGATTAGTAGCCCACACACATACACTGCGAGGAGCGAGTTCCATATCCAAGTGACTGTATTTGCCTAGCGGTCGTAATTTGCGAGTACCGGATGTCCCGGGCCATATATCTACGCTAGATTTATTGTCGTTGTGCAAATACAAACTCGTACTTAGGAGTTTGCGCCATCCGCGTCTACGTAGCGTGTTCTCGAATATACATGTACTTACATGTACATATTACACATATCCTCTTAAGGCCAAATGACTCCTGACGTCTCACCGTCCACTTTCTCTAAAGTTTACCCGGCGCGTTCCAGAGCTGGACACATGCAGCCTCTAGTTCCATCAACTGCGGTTAATCCGACGGTTGGTACGTATGACGGCTAGTAGACCCACAGTACAATTGAGAGTTTGTATTAAAAAACAATTGAGGTTGTAAGTTTGCGTTCTAAGATCTGATGCGCTTCATGAGCTGGACGGGACAGTAGGGTAGTATTTCTAGAAATTCTTAAATGAGCTTCTTAAATGGGAATAAGCGACCGAATTTGAGTACTCAAATTTCAAGTGGTCAAATCTTCGCCGAGTAAAAGTTAGACGACCGTCCAAACCGGCGCCGAATTGCGCTAAAGAAAGCAATTACAAAGCAGTATAGGTACACTTTGGAGTACACTTACACTTTCGAAATACACGTATGTGGGGCACGAGTGATCGGGAGGATACAACCACCCACTAATGTCGGATTCATCATCCGTGACTCCATTAGCAGCGGCTAGGACAAGCGCGAGCCTCTCTTGTGTGCAGTGTGCATACACGTGAATGAAAATACGGTACGACGAATACGATATATATTAAAACTAGCGTTTATGGTTAAATGACGACTGTTCGCTCGAATTATGTCTCCGCTCGCTCCAGTCGATAAATGCAACAGGGAGATTGAATCGCGCATCGATAAATCGATTTTTCCGCTAGAACATTTTCTCCGAAAATTATTCTTCGGCAACTATAGCATCGGTGAATATCCTCAGTCAAGCACATTTCAAATAATCTTTATTATGTGCAGCGCATGTCTATACGAGCTGCACGTCGACTAATACGAGCAGAAAATTTATAAAATTATCTTTTTAGTCTCAGCAAATATTGGTAAATTCTTCTCGCATCAGTAGTATGCGAACATTTACCACCTCCATAAGGGACAGCAATTCAGTATGCTCCTTTTCTTTGCCATCTTCAAGCTCCAGACATCACCCAATTGGCGGCAATCACCGCTGACATCAGTGCTAAGCGGGCATTTCCCGATTGCCAATTCGGGCAACATTCAAGTAGTTTGGATATAAGATCACCAGATTAACAGAACTTCTTACAAGGCGAACAAATGGTTGATCGACAATTAAATCAGTACTACTAGGAATTATAATTCCAGGTTTAGTGTGAACAGACCAATAACCCTTTACGAACTACACGCACAATGAGCACAAAAAATCCAATATTCTAGAAGTCCTCATGAAGTGTAAATATGCACATGTTGAAAATTGATGACGACTATACAGGTGGATTTTCCAATCAATATTCAGAATTAATTAACGAAAATTATACTGACATTTTAATCCAAACACTGCATAACCGAATGGCTCCTGTCACAATTGTGTGAAACAAAATACGCGCACGAGTAAATTAATTCTATGAGATTGACATTGAGATAAAGGAGAACGATAGAAACGAATGTATCTCTAGCTCCAAATCATTTCGAGATTTATGAGATACGTAATTTGGTCACATCGGTTATGGAAGAATGAAGGGGTTAGAAATTCGCATCTGGAAAAATACGCACGAATTTATTTTTTTCTTACTAATCTAGGAAATACTTTGGTCTTTTCCGCCTGGAAGTGCGGCGTTCTTGGCGCATAGCACCGTCTGCATTTTTCTTCTCGCTAAATTATTCGTCCGGCGAAGGGAGGAGGAGAGAGGATGGTGCTAGATGATGGTATGGTGTCTTGGCGGCGTGCCGCTTGTGATGACCAATGACCGCACCAGTTAACGGCCCTCCAATGGCATCTTCATGAAACAATGAGAAAATAACTACGTGCACACACACACACATTCGCGCGCACAGCGACTTCGGACTGGAACTATTTCGTTGTCCATACATCATCGGTCACGGAAGTTGTTTGTCTGATGCCCGACGGCCGCCGCCGCCGCCGTCGTCGTCGTCGTCGCAAGTCGTCCGACGCTCCAGCGCCGGCCAGAGCCGACGGGAAATATTCAATGTTGGCTTCTATTATTATTGTTATTATTATTATGTCCAGCGCTTTATCCCCGCCGAGGTCACTTAATGTGCATTCCACTGGTGACCGGACCCGAGTAATTCAATCTGCAATATTTCTTACTCGCTGGAGCCCAGCGTGCATCGTCGTGGTCCGGTCAAGGCTTTGTGCAAACTGTGTACGTGACCTCTTCAGATCCTCGCCTCTCTCTTATGTGTCCAGCTCATATCAGGCGCAGAAGAAGGGGGTCACACTAGAATTGTTATTGAAGCACAATGTAAATCTGACTCTTACTTTAACTCCTACTTTTTCCCCTGGGTGTGTAGACAGTGGAATCGCCTGACAAGAGTCTCAAATTCAAAGCATGTTAAAATAGGATAATCCATCTTTGCTCCTGACTGGTCTCCCGACCCTCGCCATAGGTCCGCCTTTTTGAGGTTGCTTGCATATTGAAATTGAAATTGAAACCAGTCACCAGTAATGGCAGATAATAACTTTTATAGCAAAAACAATGTTCGATTAAAAACAAAAATGTTATCCAATCGTAAATTCGAACTCATTTAATTTTGCAATTCAGAAATTTTCCAGGAGATGATCCATCGTCTTTTGGAAATGGTGTCCGTCCCAGACACACTGTTGTATTATGGAGTGCTTTTTAAATTTTGAATGATTCTTAAAGGGTTTTTATTAGGTGCCTTCCACGAAAAGTCGTATCTTTTCATAGGTTTTTCACAGGAGACACCTTATAACGCACAAGGCACAAGAAGTAGTCATAAATTTCATGTGATTCGCCAGAAGGGAGACAGCATTTTAATGTTAGATTAAGACGCCTTCGTTTACAGTATAAAGCTAGTTGATTTTAGTTACCTAGGAATAAACTCGTATTAGCAAAAATAAACATACCTGTATGATCGATACTAAGTCTTGTCGTGTTACCGAATCGATACAACATACATTCGTCGGTAATTAGCACTGCTCGAGCACACTTTTCTTTCTCAGTAAACCCTTCAAAAATTAGGAAAGGTGCAAGGTCTCAAGATGATATGCCCGCTCTGAAATTGTGTTTTGTACAATTGTCTCTATGAAGTACTCAGTCGGCTTTCGCGTAGTTCGTCCGCCGCCATTCGTTCCACTCTGCTTGTCCGAAACAGCTAAGCTCACAACAATATATTTGTTGCCATGTGCGCACAAATTATCGAGGGGATAATATCTAGTGGAATCATAGAGATAGGAAACTAGAGCGAAAGAAGGCGGATGCACCACCGTCGCAGTCTAATCCAGCAACGACTAACAATTTCAGATGAAAATGATGCACTTTGGGGTTGCAAGAGAGTTGCGCTACATGAATCGCACTCCCAGACGGATACTTACAAGTAGTATCAAAATATAGTGTGGTTTCTTCAAATATTTGAATCGGTTAAACATGATTCCAAGTATGCATCAAATTCACAAAACGCGTCTGATCCGTAGCCTCCGACTTCATCAACTAAAAAATCATTTGCTATACAATTTCTGCATAATCTGATATTTTTTTAGTCTCAGTGAGAGCGCGACACTTAAAACCACTAGAGCCGCTTTTAGCGACATTTTTGCTGCTGAATTATTCAAGACATATTTCCATGTAGTCCGAAAATCGAATTCAATTATTTTTAATGGTGGCGACAGTCCGCCATAATCTAGTTACCTGTCATATAGGTGACTGCCTCTAGGCCTTTCAATTCCATGATCCGAATATACAGAACAATAACACCTGTTTTGGGATGGGGGGGGGTCACGTACCCGGTAGGCAGGTGGTGCCACCGAACGACGTCCCCCCGAAACACACAATTTGGAAAACGACGAAACTCTGGAAATCAATAGACCTAATTTAATTGATAGACGAGCAAATCCCTAGGTAGCGTGATTAGGCAACGACAACCCATATACGGCGCGCCCCGAATAACACATTAAGGTCTGCGCTCAATTGATTTAAATGGCAATCGTTCCCTTGCCGATAAGCGCGGCAGGTGTCTGATGCGCCACACCCGCGCCCCATATATAGGTGAGCACCGCACACCAGTTCAGTATATATATACTCGGGATCGGCGCAGGTATCCGTGCTCCTACCTGCATACAGACGTTACTTTTTCGGCAACTGCGCAGTTAGACGCAATTATTTGGCTCGCCAAGCACGTTGCCAATACATTCAATTGTTTTCACTGCTTCCGTTGTTAAAAGAAACGCTACAATTGAAAAGTGCCACCACCTAATCCCTTGATAGAGTAATTGGTCTATTAGAATTTCAACTCTGCCGGGGAAACGTCATTTCACCTACGTCACAGCTTTTAATATGTCGAATTCATCGCTAGCATCCAATGCAAGAAAGTTTCTCATTTAGTAGAAGCTGAAATTACGGCAGACTCATGCAAGCCGAATTATATATACATGTATATTTATCTTAGATTGTTTTCAATATCGTTTTTCGAAACTTGCACCAAAAATGTGGTGCCTTCTGGTGGCCTTCGACTGAAACTATTCGCCAATTGGCTGGCGCTTGGTTGCAGTGATTGATATAATTGATAACGCAATCTAGTGATGGCACACAGCGAGAATACTGAAAATGTTTTTCATTTTGTAATTATGCTTACAAGCGTATCATAAAACTAATTTAGATGGCCAGTTTGGCGTGTCAAACTGTTATTCCCGTGATCGCGAGTTCGATTCCCGACCGAGACCTTCAGAATGTTTCGGGCGAGAGAAATTCCAACGTACGCTTTCCTTCGGAGTTGAAGTAAAGCCGTGGGACCTGTGTTTTCAGGTACACGTTAAAAAACCCTACCTAGGTAGTTTATACTACGCCTGGGCTAGGCAAAATTACCAGGGTGCCCCCTGGCGGAGGTGTTAGGGCGAACACGCTGATGGACCTCCTTAAAAATATATCAATCATAAAACTAATTTCTGTTGAATCGATCTTATTTCTTACTAACACGTACGTTATGAGTATGTTGAGAACAGGAACAAAAACACAGGAAAATAAATTCTGGGTTTTTTCGTATTTTTCTTATTTGTAAACAAAACTTCAATTAGTTTACCTAAACCGTTACTCACATTTATGAAGGCAATAAATGGAGTTTGGTCATTAGTGGACTACATAAATCTTCCTATACCGGTGCGTAAAATGGACTAGGCTTACCACATGTAATGTAATCGGTTTAACGTACAATGTGCCTCTCTTATTATAAATGAACATCGCGTTGCTGGGGTACAATAATGATTACATCAAAGTTAGAGTATTGATTATTTTGTGGGGCTCAAAACCAAGCCAAGAGTTAACCTCTTGTGACCCGATCACAAACTGAGCACCAAAAATATTTCAATCTTAATCGGAAATGATTATTCTTCTTTTTCCCAAATCGAGAATTTCACATACAAAATTATTGCACGATTCTGATAATTTTAAAACTTATTTTTATAATGTTTAATCACAGTTTTATAATGTTTTATGAATGAGACAGTTAAATAATAACGTACGCAATTCCTGAGAAAAGTCCTGATCATAATCATCGAGAACATAATTTCTGGAAGCGCACAAAAATATTTTTTTAGGCTAAAAGAACGGGGGGAGGTCCACTGAGGATGTCAAAGAAAGTTCTCTATAGCCCATTCAAGCTTGTTTTGATGGCTGACTGGTGTGTTCATAATGTCCAACCAGACGACAAGCCAAGAAGGGTTGGAAATACGACTCGGGTAAGTCTGGCCAGCCGGCGCGAGTACTCGAACCACGTCAATGCGAACGCAACCCTCGTCAGCTGACGGTTGAACGCAACCCCGTTGCAGCGATTGAACGCTGCCCGACACTCTGGGTTTTCCTCGCGGTAACAACTGCATTATGCCTGGACGAGTAATTTATTTCTGTACAGTATATTTAATAATAGAACTCCATGTGGCAGCTTCATTTAATATGTAGACAGGTAACAGCAATTTATGGCACGAATATGACTACATTATTGCAAAGTGTTTTTCCAACCTTAACTTGTGAGTGTAGGTAATGCAAAAACTTGGGTCGTCAAGTGCAACGCCTCGCTTTGGCTAAAGTGCAGCCTTTGAAGATCTTTCAGATCGGGTGCGCCATTCTAAACCAGCATTGCATCTTGGTGGAACCACGAATCAAATTCGAAGATCTTCCGGGGACAGTTGTAAAATGGGTTAAAAACTCTTTTACCGGTTTTCGGTGAAATTTCAAAAAGCAATTTAGTGCTGGCCATCATTTTTATCTCCGGCCATTTTAGGTGCTCCAGCGTTGATAGAACGGGAACATGAGAAGTTCAACTGGCTAGCAAAAAGAATAGACCTGACTGACCCTTGCTAGTAATAATTCTGGTACCAAATTGCTGATCATATAAATCTCGAAAATATAATACGCTAGGTTTAGCAATTTCGATAACTGGAAGCAAATAAGATATTTAATTTTTAAAATCCAAATTAAAACATAGCAACTTCAAAAGGTGAACGAAAAGCTGAAGTTTTGAATTCATGATACAAACAAAAAATTTAAAATGTACAGTCTGTAAAAATTAAAATCTCGAACTGGTTGTTTCAGTCAAACATACAAAGTAAAAATCTACAGCCTCCGTACGATAATTTTTGGGCGTTTCATGAAATCGACCAGGATCTGGTGTGTTCATCTGCAACGTTAGTTGAACATGGAGCACGTTGGACCGGGGGAAAAATATTCGTTCTCATGTTAGGTCATTTTAATAGCTAAAGAGGATTTAGTTTCAACTTGTCGTAAAGTTAGATTTCAAATTCTGATCTGCAAAAACATTTTTCACTTAGAATGTAAAATAACTCGGGTATACACTGCAATTCGTAGTGGGGAAAATAAAATGGCGAGCATAGATCGAGTGACTGGTTTGATCTAACTGCCCCACAGATAAATTTGGTAGGGAGGAGGGGAAGGAGGGGGGGGGGGCGCTGTGCGACATCCGCCATTCGACATGCCGAAATTCTTATGTTCGTTCGACTGCAAGACTTGAAATATTTAAGCACCGCCATGGCACGAATAAAACTTTCAGATATGGTCGGGCAAGATGTATGAACATGGGGGGAAAAACATGAAAAATCAATAGTCATAAGACATCAAAAACAAAACCATCTCATGCGAAGCTAATTTAAGTCTAATCTTTTGCCTGGTGGTCCCAGCTCACGTCTTTCGGATTTTGTGGCAAGAAGGAGGAAGAAGCCACACATAGGAAGAAGCCCCCACCTAGGCACATGCATATATGAGACTACAGACTTATGAGAAGAACGTCTTTCGGAATGCGACACGACCGATTTTGCGATTTATGTTGGAGACATTCGAAAATTATCATACGCTTTAAATGGAAATGATTCCTAAACGAGAATTCAATAGAGACCAGCACGCAAGCAGGATGCAACCAGCAAACGGAACAACCAAACGTTTCGAGCATTTTTTTTGTGTAGGATCCACTATGAAAAAGTGGTTCGACTTGCTCGACGGTCTCGGGGTTCGATACCAGGCGCCAGCCCTCGTTTATTCGATTACAGGCGCTGTTGAAAATGTGTTCTTCACATCACTAAATGGGACACAGAATTTCCTACGATTCACTATATTTGAACCTATAAGAGAATGATATTTTAGCATCAGTATAAATCATGAAGAAATATGAAACGGTGAATTTCTATCGCAATCTCGTCCTTCAAATGTGCATTGTGTCTGGTTATATTTTGTGCATGAACTATTGATAATTATCAAAGTTCGACACTTCTAAACCGTGGAGTAAAGTCTCTATTTCTCATTTTAATGGATGAGCAAAAAGTACGATTAACCCAAATTTGATCAGAATGCTAGCTTGCTGTGCGCCATTTTCGTACGAAATACGCCATCGACTTGGTTCCAGCAAATTCTAAAAACTTATTATATTATGCAAATGAGATGAAAATCCGTCCTACAGATAAGACGCAAAACTAACGCGATAAGATTAGCGCTGAATTACTACTACCACAAGTCACGAAAAGAAAAACTAAAAGAAATGAGACGTTTGTGACATTCGTGACGAAAAAAAAATTTTTTTCGACATTGTAAGAAAGCTGAAGTTTTTTTCGAAATAATAAATTTGTCAGAGAGAGAAAACAAATTCTGCAATGTTGAAAGAAGTTCGGTCGCACAACTAGCTTCACTAGCTTCCACCAATGTATTTGTCGCCAAAAATGTAATGAATATTGTATGAAGATCAGCCATTTGATAGCATAAAAATGAATGCATTAATTCGCAATAAATTATGTCACTTCCCATTTATTTTTGTGGTACGCCAATAACTTTACTTGTTTTTTTTGTTTTTTTGGTATAAACTCCACATTGTATAGATGAGTAAAACATTTCGGAGCGCTACGAATACTGTGTAAGTCAAAATAATCGTATTATTATCATATATCTGTATACCCGGGCGCGTCCATTCAATGGATTACAATACAGCACAGAGAAAATAGAGAAAGCTCCATAAAAGATGTATCCAACTTCGATCCTGGTCGGATAATCATGGGTGCACGGCTGACGTTGCAAGGGCTTAGTGCACATTATCGCCAATGAAGACGAAGATGGCATTTTTAGGGACATTTTTTTTCTTCAAGACTATACGAAGTGAATACTCTCGTATGCCCACAAATAATAATATGCTATTCAGTGAAATAACCTATCTAAGCGTGCAGACAATGACAGCTAATTACTCGTTCTGCATACGCCCTGATGAACCCAACTCGACGCTTAAAAATATTTTCGCTCAATACAGTGCAAAGAATATGTTATTAGTGCATCAATATGTTTCATTTTATCTTTTGGTGAATCAAATTAATAAAGCATGTGAACTGAAAAGTAAATTTCAGAAGAATATCTGCTTCGATTAGCTCAGATTTGTTGAAGAATGGTTCAAATACAGACGTCAATACAGTTTAACGATAATGTGCTGCGATCCAAAAGCGGTTTCACGAGCCTATTTTGGAGAGGCAGAAGAACCGTTTATGTAAAAAATATCTTTTCAATTCAGTTATCTTTACTAACATGAATGAATGCATGCTACTTCGTAGAAGAAAAAATGCGTTCAATCTCAAGACAGTGATAACTAGTTCCGAAAATACTAATACGCCGACCTAAAAGTTTGAAAAACATGGTTCACTCGGTTAGTTAAGTAATTCGTTTTTCAATTATTAATATTACATATTGATATATATATATAGTTTCCATGAGCTGTGTTGAGATTGACTAATTTTATTTTTCTATTTTAGTTGTCCGTTTGAAATGTTTTCCAATTTAAACATGACATTTCCTGTCTTTGAATGGAATTTACAAAGCTGACCGAATCATTATTCTCAATGGCGAATGAAATCATCATTGATTGAAATTGATTGAAATTAAAACAATTTCAGCGGAACCAAAAGCTGGCATGCGCAATTCACCATTCAATGTGTTATACTTGAAGGCCAAAATATTGTTAGCAGAAAATGAATTAAGCGTAAAATTGAGAATCTGTTTTGAAATCTGTTTTTATTTTACTTACAAGAAAAGTCTTTTTGTGAATTGCCCCCGCGTAGCAAGTGACACCTAAGAGCCCCATTAAAATTCAGTGACAACGGGGGGACGTCGAAATCGAGAGAACGCGAGTAGCGTCAATCTAAGCTTTAATGTTATGTAGTCGGCAGGCAACAATGATTCCCCAGCTGTTATCCGATTTGCTCGTTTCGTATGGGGAGGGGGGATGGGTGGGATAGAGTGGGTGCGTTTGCTGCGCCACGCCATTTCCACTTAAACATGGCCGGGGACATGCACTATTGTTGTTGGCTGTGCGAAAATGGTGATTCTTCCCCGCTGCACCCAACCGAGCGTGCAAATTCAGTTTTGTGCTGAAAGTGAACGTGCAAATGGCCGTGTCTTCCTACACGCAGTGCTGTCGAACAGCTGGAAATTTCCCTCAGCGCAGACTAAGAACCAAGTGGTGTCGATTTAAAAATTTTGCGAAAATGGTCTACGTATTTTGTGTGATTGCCCAGCAGCAATTCTTAACAGTGTAAGCATAAGTGACATGATAAGCAACAGGGGACAGATCCTGTAACACGTTTTACACGGATTTTACGGTTAAGGTTATTTGTAAGTGTTAACTGCCCGTTATTTTTTTTAAATAGCAAGATGGTAGATAGTGATCTTTAAAAAAAATCAGTTTCACGCTTCCTTTTTTAATAATTAAATATAATATGTTCACGTATATAGTGTTACAAAAAAACAATACATCAAAAATTTTCGTAAATTTTAAAAATGATCCAAAAAATAAAAGGTCCCACACCTCAAGTATGAGCGCTGTAAAAATATTTAAACAAAGACACGGGACAGACCCATGAAAAATCGAAGACGAGCTGGCGAGGCTCCATAAATAAAAATAATAAACTGAATTTTGTGAAACGTACATAGGAAGACTGGGATCATCCTTTTTCCTTCGTCAAACCCCAAAAAGATTTAGAAAAAGGTTGATGTCTTTCAATGTACGTTTCACAAAATTCAGTTTATTAATTCTATTTATGGAGGCAGGCCAGCTCGTCGATTTTTTACGGCTTTGTACCGTGTATTTGTTTAAATATTTTTACAGTGTTCATACTTGAGGTGTGAGGCCTTTTATTTTTTGGATAATTTTTAAAATTTCCGAAAAATCTTAATGTACTGTTTTTT
>JAQGBY010001412.1:0-29580 GCA_034698785.1 Mycogona germanica | reverse complement strand
TATATTATCTTTGAATTGGTTAATTAAAATCCATTTAATCTTCTAATTTAAGATCTGGTTGAATAGCTAGTGACATTATGATAAATAGTCCTAATTCCAAATGGATAGCCTTTTACATTGTAACAAATGGATTTACCATTTGGTGGGGTGGCACTTGTTTCTCTAGGTGTTGCGGCAGTTGTACTCTCTGCAACAGTTGATTCAGCTGTGCCTTTTAGAAATGTATTACCATTCACAATAAACAGTTTGATTTTATCTTATTTTCAAAGCCTGACTTAGCATCTGGATTTTTGATTTCCTTGTCATAGGAATTGGTATTGCAATATATGGACTTACGTGGAGGGGTGGCAGTTGTGTCTCCTGGGCTTGATATTTCTTCAAGAGGGGATGTATTTGTTTTAACAGTTGATGATTCAGCTGGTGGTTGTGTGCCTTCATATATACAAGTAATACATTAACTTTGTTTTCATGAAGGTGAAAGTTATATATTTTTATATATTATTTCTTTATAAAATTTTCAAAATGAAAGTGTGTAAAGAAATTAGAATATCCTAATAAACAATAATTGCTCTAATCTAAATAAAATGTATAATTTTGATTACAAATTTAATTTAGTGAAAAGCATGAATGCTTTAACAGGAGACATACATTTTTACTTTTACATTGCATGTTTGACAAATCAGTAATTTATAAACAATCAATAATATTTGAGTCCCTGGCTGACTCTAGAAGGATGCTCAGCATCCAAAATTCACCATCTTGTGGCAAACCTTGGATGCACCCATCTTCGCACATCAACCAAGGTGTTACCTCAAACAGAACACAATAGTAACTATCTTATCAGGTGTTAACTGTGATATTGGATAGTGATCGCCCGAAAAATTATCCAAATGGTATGACTTGCCATAGCCCAGGTGGCATTGTGATTGACTTTGGCTTGGCAGTCCCGGGTTTCATTCCCGGTGTGGGCTCTCGATTATCTGATCCCGAGGTGCTGGGAAATGTGCCAATCACAATAATGCCTATGCACTAAGAAGGGTTCAGAAACTCCTGTAGTGATATTACACTACAGTGAATTTAAAAAAATTGCCGCATTGTCACTCTGAAATATTTAATTATCAAACAATAACACCAACTATTATTCTATTTTGCCCGCATCCAAGCCAGCTAGTGCCCGATTGATCGGCAGCTTGGCAACTGAGTCTCGCTTCAACACAGCCACCTTGTTTGTCTGGCATTTGAATAATGAAACAATATTCGAAAGTTTCCCTCTACCACCACAGAATACAACTTGATGTTTAACTTCTGTCACATGTAATCTTTACACACACATTTTTCCATACTGCGATTTCATGTCCAAATATAGCATTGGATGGAAAATCACCTTGTTTGTCTGATCTTCATGTAGTGATTTATTCACAAACATGAGCAACACAACAAAATCACAATTTGTTTTTTCTTTTGTATTTGGTGTTTCGGTTCGACATTGGGAGTGCCATAGAGCGTTCAAATTTCGGCATTATTTTCCGTAAACAAATTATGTGTATACCTATTTTTAAATTTCGCTAATATTTCTTTCTTTGACTTCATGACCAAATATTGTATTGGATACAATATATTGTATACAGTAAAAATCAACATTTTGTTTTCTTTTGCGGTGATGGTTGCCGTAGAAAAAAAGGCAAAAGGCATCTTGTAGCTGAAGTATTTTGATTATTGGAATGTTGCCTCATATTCAAATTTCGACCTTATTTATTGACCACATTTGAGATGGGCACGGTATTTCATTTGTCATTCTTGCGCTCTCGTTTTCACTAAATTTGTTTCAATGTCTAAGGCCCTTTCTAAACTGTTGTGTATTGATTCGCGGAATGCTTTGGCTGCTATCACTTCTGCATGTACTAGCGAAGTATATATTATTATATTAGAAAAGCTCATTAGAAAGAAAACAATTATAAAGTTTCGCGTAAAATATCACTTACCAATGGCTGCACAACTCATTTGGCACCCTTTGAGTGTCTTGAAGTAGCGATCTTTGTTACAATCATGCACCTCTATGCGATTGCAAAGCATGGTCACCTCATCGTAATAGTAGGCGATAGTGGGCAGAGTCCTGTCTTTACAGGCACGGCTAGCTATGCCTGTGTGCATCTCGCACAGCGGATCCACCGGCTCATCCGGGGTTACAGCTGGATCATGCGAACATTTCTTAAAACACACTTTTGGGTCATCAAAGAACTGGTTTAAGTTGCACATCTGAACTTCTAAGCCGTAGCAGTACTGATTTTGCTTGTCATAGTAGTAGGCGATGGACCTATTGCTGGTTTTATCCGAACAAATGTTGTCGCCCATTGTCATGTTACAGTGAGTTGTATCATTTCCACCTGCAAATTTGAATTTCGAGATTAATTTACTTCTACCAAGCTTGCAAGTTACATTATCTAGTTCATGAAAATACATATTCCGTGAAGTGGATTGTAATATCAATCACCTATTATTAAGCAATATATTTTCGATATAATATTGTATCATTTTTATGAGACAAACGAAAGTTGCATCCTTCATGTGTATCCCCTATAATCAATGGAACGCTGCTTTTTTCATATATGATTCATTTTCTGTACTCATACACAGTCAGCAATTAACTTGTTAGATGATCATAATAATCTTATATTATGAAACAAAGTTTATGGTTTTTTTTGTTGGTGTCGGTGAATTGAGAATGCAGAAAGCATAAAATGTACGATACGCATAAAGCATGAAATTCTGAGATTCGTCCACTTTATTTCATGTCTTTTCGTCGAGTAAATATTTTAGTAAGTTAGGTAGTGCAGTAAATTAGCTGTGGATGGGGTCAGGTCAGGGTGGGGATGAACTCCCCACCCTACGTCCCGACGTGGCGCAGTTGGTTAAGCGACTGACTGTGGTTCGGCGGTACCGGGTTCGATTCCCGGCGCGGCTCTGGCCGGGGTACTGGTAAAAATGTGCCTCTCACGGAGAGTGTACAGAATCTTTCTGTTGTGATCCGTCACTTCAGTGAATTAAAAAAAAAACTGAGTGGTCAGAGGTTAAGCAGGGACAAGGCATATATGTACCTGGAGATAGGGATATGCTGTCGATAGCATTGTGATTCGGAACTCAGAAGGGAGAGGGGATTGATCGGAAAGAACGTGGACGAAGGAATTTCTCTCCCAGCGAAAAATTCCAAAGGTGTCTTTTGGATTCAAAACTGTGAGTACGCTGACCATAACGCCACTCGACATATGTTAGTCCCCCATCGCAAAATGATTCCGTGCGAGAAACCGGGTCTAGTAAATTAAATCATTTCTGCTGCCGAACCTGTCGTCCACTATACACAATTTCATTTTATATTGCTAGCCAAAAAGTGTCTGGCGTCGCCCGGGATCACGAAGCAGGGAAGTCTTTAAACGCCTGTGTCTTCGTGAAAATACTAAAATATGTATGGAACCAGAACCGGATCTCGCCATCTGGGCGAAGCTGCTACTGTAGCTTCCAAAGTTCGAATATTTCTCTGCTACATCAAATGAAATCTTATGAACGGCACAACAGAAAAATCATATAACTTTAATTACTCTGGAAATTTGTTGAAAAAATGTAATTTTTCTGCTTTATGCTCTTTTTAAGATTTCCATTTGACGAATCTTATCATTCAAGAGAAACTTTTAGAAATATACCTCATACAAATAAAGTTCGGGTGTCACACGTTGAAGTATTGCTTCTCTAGTTGCTTGATATGTATTAATATGTCTCAACAGGTCAATCCTTATCTAGTAGCGGACACACAACCACGTGATAGCAAATACCCCTGTGGGAAAAGTTGACCCCAGTAATATATCCCAAGGAACTATCAACCTATGTTTTTCATATTTACTTCTCATATAGCCATTCACCGAAAGTTAATAGCGTAGTTCAGATATTCTGGTAATTTTGCCTAGCCAAGGACTAAACGTACTCAGGTATATATCTTTAATGTGTACCTTAATTCGTACAAATGCTGCCCCATTTCCATTATGCGAAACGAGTCCCCCTTTAATAGCGTAGGGTGAATATTTAAATTCCTCTATACTTATTTCTGTTTCTGCGGAATCAATCTTTTTAAAGATGATGGGTTACATTTTTCATTTCGTATAATTTCATATTACTCTTTTTATTTCTCATAAACAATTTAATTATTCATGTGTCGTGTTGAAGAACTTGAGCCTTAGCAATCCACAGATTTCCACATAGGTAGTCCGTTTAAAATATACCATTAAATTTTGAGCTCTGTGTCATTAAACTTTCCCTCAGACTACTACTGGTTTTCAAATTCAACACAATCTTTGTAAAAGTGCCACTGAGATTTCTTCATCAATCCTCAAATGCCTAATCTCCCATCTTCAACCTCTAATTGTGATGGTATGATTGTAATGCTGACATGTGAATCAAATCTGAAGACACAAAAACAGTTATGGTGTGAGCAAATAGTTCCTAATTCTGACCCAACCTGTGTTTCCGTCCTGGGGAAGGGGTTCTTCCATGGAATCGTCTGGCCCAGAGGTCGTGTCATTGCTGGGAAGTGGCGTGTCGGCGCAGGTATCGTTGCAATCGGTCTCATTCTTGAAGTAGAGCTTTCTATTGCACTTGTGGATCTCGATCATGTTGCAAACTCGGGTGGCGTCGTTGTAATACCACACCGTCTCCATGGTATGCTTGTCGCTACAGTGGGCGCAGTTGATGTCCATGTGCAGAAAGCAGAATTTGTTGATCTTGCTCATGGACGTGCCCTGGTTTCGTGGCGCCACACACATGGCGTTGCAGGTGTCACGGTCGTCGAAGTATTTGTTCTCATGGCACACTTGGATATGAATTCCATAACAAAAGTTGTTCTTGTAATCGTAGTAGTAACGCATAGTGTGGTTCAGGTCACCAGGGCATAGCTCATGGCCAGGGCCAGCAGTGCATCGTTCGTCGTTTGGATCCGCTGTTAACAAAAGGTTGAACACATTTTATGATATTCACTAAAACTTGGAAACACGATTATGTATTTTAAGTTTGTCTGCTACCTAGTTACTGTATTTTAAATATTCCTAAATATAGTGAAATTCATTTTCAATTGATCACGTGTAAAAAAAATGAAATCTCATAATTATCAAAGACATAAATAGTGCAACACTATCGTCGGTAATCTCAACTGTAAATGAAATTATGTAAAAATCGAAACATGTGTATTTCAATTTTCTAAGGCTCCAATTACATTTTTTGTTCGAAATTTTTTCTTCACCTTTACACATGTTCGAACTTGCGCGCGCCACTTTCGTTTGTTATGGACGCGCAATCTTGCTGCCATCTGTTAGTTGCGCGTTTTAGACACATCCTTGAAACATTTCAGATGACGGAGGATAAACAGATATCCGAAGATATCACAACTGAAGAATTTTGTCATCGAATTCAGCAGTCGTAAAATGAATTTGGACAAAATGTCATTGACGCGTCAGTGAAAAAATGTCGCGCGTGACTTCGAACTTGTGCTAAAACAGGACTATCAACAGGATCACACGCTTAACAAGAAAAAATTCAAACAGACTAGGAATTCCACTGACAAAGGAATTTTACTGAATGATCCAACAAGTTTGTCCTCTGAAATGCTTCTAGAAAGTGTCCAACAATTAAACCGTGAAACGCGCAACTAACAGTGCTAACTAATTGTGCGTCTGGAATGCAAATGAAATTATAAATAGTAGATATGAAGCCGATAGTAGTAATAACAAAAATATACGATGATTACTTGGCCTGCAATCGAGAGTCGACAACAAGATCTGATCTTCAGGAAAAATTTAGATTTCCGAAACACAAAGGCAGACGTATGAACTCAAATAACACTATCGTCACTACCCAAGAAATTAGAATAAATAAAATAATTTTCCGGATTATTCTAATTTCTTGGGTAGTGACGAAAGTGTTATGTGAGTTCATACGTTTGTCTTTGTGTTTCACAAATCTACAATTTCTTAATTTTTCCTGAAGAACAGATATAAACGTTGTTTATCGACGATCTTGTTGCCGACTCTCGATTGCAGTCCAACCAATCATCTTATATTTTTCTCCACCAATCCATACATATATTAGGAACTACAATTATTAATAATTTATCAAATTATCTAAATACTGTACCTGTTGTCGACGTTCCATTTCCGTCCTTTTTTGCTGATAAAAACAAACGAACTGACATTTAAAAAGTACTTTTGTGACTAGATTAGAGAATCAATATACATATACACCGAACACATATATGCTGTTCATGGACATGTTAGTACAAATCGAAAACGAATCGTGTGGATATAGAGCAATCGATCCAGCCAAACGACTCGTCGTAGCCCAGTTGGTTTAGCGACAGACTGTGGCTGGGTCCCGGGTTCGATTCCCGGCGCGGGCTCTCGAAAATTTCGATCCCGGGGTACTGGACGTTCCCCTCGCATAGTGCCTAAACACCATAAGGGGACGTAACGCCTGTAGTGCGGTTGACTACAGTTGATTGGGCAAAAAAAAATCGCACCACCTTGCTCCGTAAGAGCAGGGTGGCTGGTGCACGCTGTTGGCCCCTACAGTTTGGGAACCCGTGCCCGGTTTCTTGACGATCCCCCCGGACCACCTAGCAAATTGTTCTGCTGCGTTTGTGCTCTCTTGCTGTTTTTCTGTCATCCGAAGTGGATGTGTTTCTCTCAGCTTGTCGAGAACTTTTGATTTAAGGAATTAATGCTGTCCTTATATTCAAATTGCGGCTCTTTTTATTATTCTGGTGCACATTTGAGATGGGAACGGTTTTTAATTTGTCATTCTCGTGCTCGCCGATTTTGTTTCAATGTCTAAATGTCCATGCTACTGTCGTGTATTCGCGGAATGCTTTCGTTGCAATCATTTTTGCACATGTCTGAGAACTGTATTTTTTAAAGATATTTTCGCTACCGTGACGGGGACGACCGAGATATCTTGACATATATATGAATTTTAAATTACAAAAAATTAAAATCGAAACAATGGGCGATTCAAATTTTCGAATACCCGTTTTGACGATAACATATGAAAAAAGCATTAAAGCAAAATGTGGGTTAAAAGCGCTTGTTTATTTATTTGGTAATATTTGGCCAAAACCACAATAGTAATATATATTAAATATATAAAGAAAACGAGCCCATAGGCATTGATACAATAAACTTATCTAAGAAATAATACAAAAATGATTATAAAAAATAAAATTAGCTCCCCATTGCAGGAACGTCAGGATATCACTTAAATTTACATGGACAATAAAAGCATACCTGGAGGCATTGGTACATTTGAAATATCTAAGAAAATGATAGATTACAAAAAATAAAATTAGCTCCCCATTGCAGGAACGTCAGGATATCACTTAAATTTACATGGACAATAAAAGCATACCTGAAGGCATTGGTACATTTGACATATCTAAGAAAATGATAGATTACAAAAAATAAAATTAGCTTCCCATTGCAGGAACATCAGGATATCACTTAAATTTACATGGACAATAAAAGCATACCTGAAGGCATTGGTACATTTGACATGCCTTGTAGATTACAAAGAGGAAAAATTAGAATTTTACTTAAATGTATTTATGTCTGTTTAAAATTAATTATAGAAGTCATATTCTATTGACAGCCACAGGCGGAACAAAATGGTGAGTTTGTATTGATTGTTGCTGACTAGTTGTTGAAATACAAGTTGATATACAATTTCTTGAAACAATAGGAAATTACTCTCACTATTTACCGGTATACATTATTTTAAGTAAAACTTATTAGTTGAGGGGGATTATACGAGATAAAACGGGGCTTAACACCTTTTGGAAATCTCTCTGCCCTAGACCACTATCGGGTTGTGATTTGAGTAAATATAGACTTGCTGGATAAATAGATGTTTCTGAGTGTCTGAATCCAAATTATATATATTAGAACCAATGAAGACATAACGGGAAGTGACTTGTATTATCTGGGTACCCTTCTAAAATTTGTTGTACTACTCGTCGTAGCCCAGCTGGTTTAGCGACTGACTGTGGTTTCGGAAATTTCGATCCCGGGGTACTGGTACACTAGCACAGTGCCTAAGCACCATGAGGGGGACGTAACGCCTGTAGTGCGGTTGACTACAGTTGATTGGAAACAATATATAATATTCCTTTTGGCATGCATGAATATATATATATTTTGGTCTTGGTTTGGGCGAATATACAAAGCGAATGCCAAACGGTTCTCTTAAATTTAAATGCCTTAGTTAGATGAAATTTTTTTATTTTTTGAAACAGACTAGCTTGTTCAATTTAGAATACGTCATACTCGCTGGTGCGGAACCCTCAAACCGCCCTATCGTGCGCAAATTTCGTTCACAGCTCTCTTATTGTAGTATCCTTCGGAAAACTGCAATTAATTCTGTAAGTGGTACATTGTTTCTAAAGCTTACCCATGTCAGCATTTACTGCAACAACAAGTAGCAAAATTCGACAAATCATCTCCATTATCGCTGATTCCGTGGCAATTCTCTGCATCGAAAAAACGGACGTGAAATCAAAGAAGTTTAATGGTTAGTAGGGATCCATTATAATTTGTCTACGAAGGAGGATTACTGTCCCCAATGATCACTGTAATTTGTTTTTCTGATGAAAATGTGAAATCATTACTAGGTTTTTTAATACTAAAGTGAAGTGACATTGGAATCACAAAGTTATTTCTCTTAAAGCAATTTTGATATTTAGACCCATAATGGAATCCAGTGAATACGAAAAACAACTGTACTATGTATTTATATTAGGGAAATGCTATTATAATAATATTCGATATCAGCCTCTGGAAGGAATTTCAGTGCAAACAATTTTCTGGGCCCCCGCCTATTGCAAAATTAAGAATATCAAAAGTTGATAGCCGGCACCTGTTAGATAAAATCATTCAATTAATTAAATTCCCCAGTCTATTTTAAAAAATTGATATTTTTACCTTTAGTAAGAGGTTTGCTGATATTTTCCACCGCACTAACTGGCGGATATAATTTTTAAATTAGTCGCAAATATTTATATATCCTTGTCCATGTTCACTTGCAGGAGAATAAAAATCGATCACGCGCCTGCGACAATTTCGCCTTTGTGAAAAGTCTGAAATTCTTTTATGCCGCTAGTCAGTATCTCCAAATTGTCGATTCCAGATTATTCATTAATGGAACGAACCACCGCTGAGTGCGTAGCAGTGTTAGGCGCTAACTGTGAATATGTTATTGCGGTTAATTGGGTGTCAAAGTGAGGCACAGCTGTCCATTTGATCTTATGCGACCGTATTACGTCACTGAGTAATTGACTTTCACTAAACTTATGTCAATAATACTCTGTAATACTATGTGATGAGGTCGAATAAATTTGCGGCGTGTTTTGTTAAATTAAGTTATGAACATGAGTGGCATTCTTATGCCAGTTTTAAAAATATATACATTTGTATTTTTTCATAAATTAAAATAACTAAATTTTGCGCAGTTGTTGGCCTTAGAGGACGGTAAATCTTAATTATATACCAACATTTTTGGAATCCAATGTAGTGTGGCTTTATAATTAATAACCTGAACATTATGGCTGGCAGAAAACAAGGAATGGGTTCATTCACTGTGGTGTAATATCACTACAGTACCCCTCATGGTGTTTAGGCACTATGCGAGGGGCACGTCCAGTACCTCGGGATCGAAATTTTCGAGAACCCGCACCGAAAATTGAACCCGGGACCGCCGAGCCACAGTCAGTCGCAATACCGACTGAGCTACGACGAGATGTTCTAATTAAAAATCTTCATCCTGTAAATGCAAAAATGGGTGTGCAGGAGCATGCGGATGTCTGAAAAAGGGCTTAAAGTGCTCTGGGTTGTGTCTTTATTGTAATGGGACAGCATGAAAAAGCATTCCTGATTTGATAGAAGAACCCGACCCAGATGGCGAGGCTAATAATGGCATCCTTGATTTGTTGGAGTGTGAGTCAGATGAGATGGGAGATGAACATGATTCAACTAGTCATTCATTTAGTGAACCAGGTACGCAAAACACCAGAAAACTCTCATATAAAATACCACGTTTTAAAAAAACGCGCTGCTCAACTCTACTTCATGGGTGATGTGGAAATTCTATATTATAAAACTAAGACACTGATTTTTCTGTTCGGAGACTAACTTTTGAACGGGAAAATCAAATTGCATAAAATCTTACATACCGTTAGTACACCACCATAATTCGCTAGCGACGGAATCTCAGATCTCGATTTTCAATATTACATAATAAAACAACCGTGTGAACCCAGGTAACCTTCTTGTAAGTTGATAAAATCATTTGTTCTCGTACTTGCTTGCATGAAACTACTTTAGGTACGGTAATTGGCGGATTATTGGCTTACAAAAGTGCGAATCATATGCCAAATTTCATGTGGATGTGGTAAATTTGTTGGATGTGAATCGTCATCGTCATAGTTATATCATCAGTTCCCACTGTTTTCTAGTTTAGGTAATTCATTTTTAAATAATAGTTTGCTATTATTTACTGTAATAAGAGTTATCGCCAACTCTTGCTCTTATTTTCTCGTCCGGCGCTGTGCCGGGCACAACTTCCATTTTATTCTAAATCTATAGATATTGCGGTTTAGCGGCTAAGACTAGCATTAGGAAAATTGATTTCTGATTGAGGTACATTCGAACGCATTGCACCAAGATTATTAAATTGTTTGTGACGAAATCTGCAGAATTAGAGTGACTCGATAAAAATAATAAAAATAGTTGTCTTGTGTCTCCAACTATAATATGATATAATTATGAAAAATATATAAATGCCATTTTAAATTCTAACACGAAGCTAGGAATTTTAGTAGGACAGATTTTTAGAATTCAAGGTTCTTTGTTGCTTTGGGGCTAATTAATGACCGTGAAAGTGGTCATTATGACCGCGGTAAGGTACAAGTCGGTGATTTATATGTTGATCATGTTGACAAGTTGAGCGAGGCAGCACAGGTGGCTAGAAAATAATTTAGGCTCATATGCCTATGTAAATCTACGTGTCGCTTGTCGCTAATGCTTTAACCACAAGTTTGGCGTCTGCCTGTGTAGGTCGTGCGCATGGCAATGCCACGTATTCGTGACACAATTGACAAGTTTTTCTTGCTTTAGGTGCATCATCGATTAGGTTTACATACAGATGTAGATGGCGCTCTCGCCTGTGTCTTTCTTGCGGTCACATTGAAACAGATGACATGCAGGCTCCATGATGCAATTAATTTGAATATATGTTCCAAATGGCAATCTATCATAACCTTTTACTGAAAGGTTGATAAAAAAATCACTGCTGACACATAAAATGTGAATATATGTAATGTATATTGAGCATTTTACAACAAATTATTGCAGCATATATTTGAATTCAATCGGGTCGTAACTACAGCTTGTAGGTCACTTTCTGGTAATCTGAAAGCAATTCGATACTTGCGGACCCCGAATATTATTCTCTATATGTAGTAGTTTGTTACATAATTAAAGCACCACACAATTTTTTTAAATTAAATGATGCGATTCAGGTACTTAAGTCACATTCAATATGCTTCACTTTTTTTGTACTACTTTAGTACTGGACTCATACTTATTTAATTATATTTAATTTTAAAAAATTTGAGATTACATATTTTGCGCATGTTCCTTTTGTCATCCAAGTAACCGTATCTGTTCGGTGACAACGGACAATAGGTGATTCGACCTTGATGCGTCATTAATTCAACCGGGAATTTGTGGTGTATGAACAGCGAAAGCGCATATGGCAACACGAATACACATTATAAGCAATCGATTCTTCGGAATCTACTCTCCATTCGATTCAATTGCTTCTATCACAAAATGTCCCTAGATTTATGATATACATACACGTATTTTAACGTGGAATTTCATATATACAGAGTCTGTAGTTCCTGGCTTTTAAGTGATAGGTCTGGGACAGTTGGACACTGTTAGAGACAGTATAATGGCTTTTAAAGTAAAATTTACCTAATGGGAATCAAACCGCGTAGAAACACTAGAAATGATATGCATAATGGTGGATTCAAGGATAGTACTGGACATGATTGAGGAATGTGTTATCGAAATTCAAAAATAATTCATTCGAATGTGCATCACAAATTAACGTATTGTTACTCGAAAGGCTATGCTTCATCCATGTAATTCGTATCTTCTAGTATAATCACAAGTAAAAATAAGTTACAATCATATCCTAACTCGCAACTTTAACAATTACGAAAAAGATAAAATAAGAAGTTGGTGGACGCAACAAGGAAACCGGTGACAATCGAAAAAAATAAACACGGTGTGGAAAACAGCGAAACGTTAAGTTTAATTTTATCCAGCGATTCGGGAAATAATCACCAATTAAATTATCCTATTCACGTGAAATTCAATATGATGAGCATTAGGTAACAAAAATACAATAAAGAATGGCCACGATGTATAATATAACGATATAATCCACTAACATCGTGGTCATTCCTTATTGTATTTTTGTCACCTAATGCTCATCATATTGTATTCTTTCACGTGAATAGGATAATTTAATTAGTTAGTGATTATTTCCCGAATCGCTGGATAAAATTAAACTTAACGTTTTGCTGTTTTCCACACCGTGTTTATTTTTTCTCGATTGTCGCCGGTTTTTTTGTTGCGTCCACCAACTTATTATTTTATCTTTTTCGTAATTGTTATTATAAATCCTGGCGTTTTTACCCATCAATATTGAACATATGTATTATATATTTTTAATTTTATAATTTTTGTACGCAACTTAAAGTATCTTTCTTAGATTACACTATTTTTTTACGTTTACAAATAAAAATTAATTTAACAAATAAAAAATTTTGGTATTCTGGCAAGCTTCAGAAATATCGATACTGCAAAAATCCCATCGCGAAATTGTATACACGACAAATTCAACATTTCCACCTCTGACGACTTGCAAGCCCACACAAATGGCTGCAATTTGAATCAAATACTGATTCGGTTTGCCGCCACAAGCTTTTAATAAGGCAATAAAATTAATGATAAAATGATATGATATTAAGATAATAAATGTTTCTATCCACATTGCACTCTCTTGTCAATAAAGCATTTGTAAAGTTAGAGGTAGCTAGGTTATGTTATTCGGACTCGGTCAACACGTGAAAATTATTATTTGAAAAGATTGGATTTCTCTTGCCATGTATCATATTTAAAAATACACTTTCAACTTCCTAAATACGCACTCCCGGTACGACTCGTCGTGGCCCAGTTGGTTTAGCGACTGACGGCGGTTCGGTGAAAGGTTCGGCGGTCCCGGGCTCTAGAAAAATTTCGATCCCCGGGTACTGGTCGTTCCCCTCGCATAGTGCCTAAGCACCATGAGGGGACGTAACGCCTGTAGTGCGATTGACTACAGTTGACTGGGAACAAAAAAAAAACACAATGTGAATGAATTTAAATCTCTGTAGTTCATATATGTAATCTGATCTTTGGTATATGTTTTTGAGAAATGTCCTATATAATAAAACATACTCAGCAACGGAAGTTCCCAGTGCACTAGCGTTCCGTCACAGGTCCTAATCTCCCACTTCGGGTAGTTAGGCGACCCGTCATTGAGGGCATTTATGATATCAGACTTTCCTGCCATATGTATAGTGACCCACATGTGCACCAGGGAACACGTCGCTCAGAAAGGGCTTTTTCCGTTCACTTTTCGGAAGGTAATTTCAGGCAAACTTATACTATCTCACCACCAGAGGTCAGCACCTCCCATTTTCATTACCCTGCTCTCACTTTACTACATTGTGACCTACATTAGTGTGACGTCGGTGACTCGCCCGCCTTATGAGTACACGTGCGTCGGTTGCAGACTTTAACACGCAAATTGGCAGTCAACCCAAGGCCTGTTGGTTGAGCTGGCAGCGCGCTGTACTAATCACGCGGAGGTCGTGGATTCTACCATTGGTCAATTGTTTTTTAGTTTTTATGTGTCGTGTGGCGCAGTGGTTAGCGTGTTTAATTATTTTATTACACCCATGATCGCATCGGAAGAGAAATAAACCAGCGGGACCCTAGAATGAACGATATCAGGCAAAATTATCAGGGTTCATCTTAGGGGAGGAAGGGGTTACAATTAGGTTGAACACGCTAATGATTTCCTTAACAAACAGTTGAATATTTTTGATTTCTTGTGCATTTTATTTTGGATTAGGCCAGTGCTTTACCGTTTGTATTGTAATATTTTGGTGCTAATCGTAAGCGAACAATTGTCAACCGAGAGCGTAAATTGTTTGAGTGGGCACAAACAAAAAAGTGAGGGCGAATCTCTTCTTTCTAGAGGTCTTAAAGACGTAGTTTTTGTGATATTGGTTTATTTTACATTTTTATTTTATTTTATTTTGATGTGATTCGTCCTTAACAAAACGAAATCTGATCAGCCTTTAAATGCTTATGTCTAAGGAAGAATACGACGCAAGTGTGCGAATGATAAAAGTAATGTGTAAAAAATAAGACGATAGGTAAAGTTTTTATTAAATGCAGAACAGAAACCGTGGAAAACTCGACGAGGGTCTAGCTCCATAACTCCATAATTAAAAATAAAGAATCTGTGATTTGTGAATCATGTATTTAAAAGACATCACTCCTCACATTTATTACAGTTTAAATATTTTTATTTATGGAGCCCAAATACGTCAATTCTACGTAAAAACATGCAAATTATATTGAGGTTTATTAAAAATGTATTCAAGGTCCTTGAGGAAATACACAGCCGTAAAATACAAACTAATTGATTTTTATAAGGAAATCGCCATATATGGCTATCGAAAACAGTGAAGCATAACTTTTAGACAACCAGGGTTGCAGTACTGTTGCAGCCTTGGTGGAAGATTCGAAACGATCGTTAATAATATAACTGTGCGGTTGACTAATTGATCAGCTAGTGAGAAACCGACAAAGGTCGCATGTTGATTAATCAAAACGCCCGTCCATAATGGAAATGAGCTTGCATGCGTAGTTATCTCAGAGATAATTGCATTTTTGTGAATAATGATGGTGGAATGAATAGCTAGAAACAAACTTTATTCCTTGTTGACTAGCTAATTTATTGTTTCCTAATTGACTGCCTTTGCAGGTGCGATAGGTTGTTAAGACTGAAATGAAACGCGGCGCGTATATACTGTCTGATATCATACAGAGAAGGAATGCCCAACATTTTTATATGTTCAGAGAGCTGCGGACAATGAATCACATTCCTTCTCACGAAGCGCTACAGCGTTTGCATGCCTGTTATTTCGTACAATTACAAATTTTACCCGCAAGCAGCCCCCAAGAGAGTGGCCTATGGCGGGGGTCAAAAACCAGCTGATCTTTGGCTAGTGGAGGACAGAAATGGGGTTATTTTAAAAGGCTCTGGATTTGAGGCTTTGTCAAGCCATTCCACTGTCTACACACTAGGGAAATAGGAGTTAAAATATGACGCAGATGTACATTGAAGCTCGTTCACCATTCTAGTGTGGCCCATTCTTATACTTATATTAGGAGCTGGGCACATAATTTCTCCGATATCAACATTACAATCCCCCTTCAGAATTCTGACGTACGAAAGACGAAGGTGGTGGATGTCGCGAAGAAAGTACGAGAGTATGAGATCAAATTACTCATTGAAGACAAATCTGCTTTATGGAGAGTGCTCATTGAATATACTGAAGATGAGCGAATATATATATATTTTTTTTAATCAACTGTAGTCAACCGCACTACAGGCCTTACGTCCCCTCTTGGTACTTAAGCACCATGTGAGGGGAACGACCAGTACCCCGGGATCGAAATTTTCGAGAGCCCGCGCCGGGAATCGAACCCGGGACCGCCGAGTCAGTCGCTAAACCAACTGGGCCACGACGAGTCGTACAATACAATATACAAAGCGAAATCTTGTAATGCACATTTGAATTTTGAATTACTGGCGTTTAGCAGCACTAGTTCAATATTATTGAATGTGCAGTGTGTATTTTATTATATCACTTGCAAAAAAACATATTCGGTGAGTTATGATGTTACAAGCAGTTAAACCCGTCACAAAGATGGGCTGTTATATATGTGAGGCAAGGAACCATTGAAGAGAGCTATCACATTTTCATCAGATGATGCCCTCTGGTGGTGGGCTAATACAACTGGACAATACAGTCATCTTTCAAGTGCTGCATTCTGTTTGCATGATGATAAAATTCGAAATTTCTTGGTGCCTGTCGGACTGTGGTTCGCTAGTGAAATCATTTATTTGGAAAATAACATTAAATATTTTTACAGGTTTTACATTACATTACATTTTTACAAACTTAATGGTGTCTCAATATTATAGTAAATATCAATCATTTAAATTGCCAAAAGTTTAAAAGTAAACTTTTATTAAAAAAATTTAAAAAACTTCATTCAGACCAAACATTTTATTTCCACCATGCATAAAAAATTGGCATATCCCAATACCATTGGAGAAAAAGGGTTTGAATTAATTACTTTCATCCAAATAAAGAAGTTAATTTAGAAAATGATTGAACCAATTCGCCCCAGTCATTAGGTGCTGCTTTTACTTGTGTCTTGCCTTTGATAAAATTGGGAGTGACAGATTTCTTTGTAGGTTTGTCATAAACAGCGGGGGTGCCTCTTGCAGGGGCAACTGTCAAATGGGGTCCTTTTGCAGGGACAGCTGTCACATGAGTGCCTTTTGTAGGAGTGCCTCTTTTTGGGGTGCCTGGTGAAGCAGTTCCTTTCACAGTGGTGGCTAATAAATGGGTTACATTTTTAGGAGTATCTGGCATAGAGGTTCCTTTTGCTGGGTTAACTGTCACAGAAGTGCCTTTTGTAGGAGTGCCTCCTTTTGGGGTGCCTGGTGAAGCAGTTCCTTTCACAGTGGTGGCTAATAAATGGGTTCCATTTTTAGGAGTATCTGGCATAGGGGTTCCTTTTGCAGGGTTAACTGTCACAGAAGTGCCTTTTGCAGGAGTGCGACTTTTGTGGGTACCTGGTGAAGCAGTTCCTTTCACAGTGGTGGCTAATAAATGGGTTCCATTTTTAGGAGTATCTGACAAAGGGGTTCCATTTTTAGGAGTATTTGACAAAGGGGTTCCATTTTTAAGAGTATCTGGCAAAGGGGTTCCTTTTGCAGGAGTGCGACTTTTAGGGGAACCTGTTGAAGAGGTTCCTTTTACAGTGGTGGCTAATAAATGAGTTCCATTTTTAGGAGCAGCTGGCAAAGGGGTTCTTTCTGCAGAGATAACTGTCACAGAAGTGCCTTTCACAGGAGTTGCTGTCACTGGAGCTGCCGTTGCTAGGATACCAGCACCTGTAGGGGAGTTTGATGCAAGCATGACTGCTGTTGGGGCATGTTCTCCGGGGGAGCCATCAGATAGAATGTTAGAACCAGGAGCCCCAGAAATAGAAACACTGTCAGTTGGATGTCCCAATGAAAGAGTCACTGAAACAGGGGCAGGGGTGCTTAACCCCGTGTTACCTTGCCCTGATGTATCTTGTGCAGGGGTGACTTTCACAGGAGTTGCTGTCATTGGAGCTGCCGTTGCTAGGACACCAGCACCTGTAGGGGAGTTTGATGCAAGCATGACTGCTGTTGGGGCATGTTTTCCTGGGGAGCCATCAGATAGAATGTCAGAACCAGGAGCTCCAGAAATAGGAACACTGGCAGTTGGATGTAACAAAGAAAGAGTCACTGAAACAGGGGCAGGGGTGCTTAACCCCGGGTTGCCTTGCCCTGGGGTATCTTGTGCAGGGGTGACTTTCACAGGAGTTGCTGTCATTGAAGCTGTCGTTGCTTGGAAACCAGCACCTGTAGGGGACTTTGATGCAAGCATGACTGCTGTTGGGGCATGTTCTCCTGGGGAGCCATCAGATAGAATGTCAGAACCAGGAGCTCCAGAAATAGGAACACTGGCAGTTAGAGGTCTCAATGAAAGAGTCACTGAAACAGGGGCAGTAGTGCTTAACCCAGTGTTGCCTTGCATTGGGGTATCTTGTGCAGGGGTGACTTTCACAGAAGTTGTTGTCACTGGAGCTGCCGTTGCTAGGACACCAGCACCTGTAGGGGAGTTTGATGCAAGCATGACTGCTGTTGGGGCATGTTCTCCTGGGGAGCCATCAGATAGAATGTTAGAACCAGGAGCTCCAGAGATAGAAACACTGTCAGTTGGAGCACTGGTGATATGTAAGCACGGGCAATCATGTATACCTGACACAGGGGTGTTTAGCACAGAAACATCTTTTGCAGGTGCCTCTGGCACAGAGATACCTGATTCAAGGTGTCCTGTCCCATGGGTGCTGGGTGCAAATGTGCTTGGTGTATTTGTGACTATCCCAGGGATGTCAGGCCCATGAGTGTCTAAGTCAGGAGCAGAGATAGGGACAGGAGTAAGGACAGGAGTTGGGACAGGAGTAGGTGCTGGGGCAGGGGCACCTGAAAAAATGAAGCGTAGTGCTGGGAAAACTGCTGCAGGAGCATTTCCTAGAGTATCACTTGATTGAGCTGAAATAAATAAAAATGATCATAATTAATGATCACTGTTTTATTTCAGAAAAGTCTCATAGTAAATTTCTTACAGTTTTAGAAAAACACAGATAAGCCTGATCTTTGTGCAGAAAAGCCTGAAGAACTCTAAAAATTCTACTAAATGGTGTTATTATTTGGGTGACCTGCATTAACCAGTCAAGCATCAATAATGGAACCAGCACATCATTGCACATTGTTTCTGCAGTGTTGATAACATGTTGGTTCCATTATGGCATTTTCAACATCCTGCTCTATTGCGACTGCAACAACAGTGTTGTGAGTGGTTTTAATTGGTTTAAAGTTGTCAATTTTTTGCACTAGGTAGCAATATTGTATCAGCAGAGGAAGTCTATTTTTAGCCAGTTCTTGTTTAATGCTATGTCGCCACATTTACATGTACATTGTAAAAACCAAAATGTCAGCACCCACACCAGGCATATCGTCTGCCCAAAAAATGCTAAGAAATGTCTAATTTTGAATATAAAGTGATTTACATGGATCAGAAATAAGTGAAAGTGACAGTAAAAATATCTTGAAAGAACGATAAGTACGCGCAATTGCAAGTGTTTCAATGGGGGAAAAATTACCAGAAATTGCATAAAATCAAGTGTACAGTATGCATACAAGAAAGACCCAATATAGTTAACTTTAAATTGAAAATATGAAAACATTTGTGAAATGGATTGAAATTTAGCACACATGTTGGCAAGACCTTTCTTTTGAATTGCCTTCGAGCAGGTGTAACTCCGTGATGCCATCATTTGAATTCTTGAGGTTCAAAATACTAGTACGACTCGTTGTGACGCAGTTGGTTGACTTAAAACACAATCTGGTTAAGCTAACTTTATAATTAATTTCACTCATTAATTGGATTCGGAACCAAAACTAAAATGTCAAATGCTATATTTTTGCAAGGAATGTGTTGGCGGATCTCCTTAACAATTATTAAATAGCTCAAAACCCCACATACCTGGAACAAATGTGAATGATCCTATAACCAAAAATACTTCAAATCCTATTCTCAAGCCTGACATTATGTGGATCTGGGCTGGAAAGAAAAAACCGCTTGCTTGATTGATAAGACATGTTAGTTGGTTCTGAATGAATGGTGAACGGCTTACCCATGCTCAATAACAAATAAGTCCAGAGTAATGAAAGGTGTTTTATGGAAACAGATCAGTAGAAATGATTCATTTACAAAATGATAGCAATCATGTATTTTGTTTCGAATATTAAAATTATTCACTAACTTTGTGTCCTAGATTCGATTCTTGACGTGATGTGTCCTAGTTCAATTGATTCCGATGGTTAATTTAATGCCAACTCGTATTTTGATATTATTAATTTTGTATTCGTCATTGCCCATTTTGGGCGCGGCATTCCTGTGTTCAATTCCCACGTGGGTTTTTTTATTTATCTTATCCCAGGTTACCTGTGACAATGGTCATACAATTCTTTTTTTTACAATTAGAGTTAAAGGTCAATAATTTTTTTTGGATAAAATAAATTATGAGTTAAATAGCAGAAATTTGATCAATTATTGATGAAATAATAACAGTTTGAAGTTAAGTGAAATTTACCCAAACTGCTAACCTGTAAATTCATTTAAGGTGCTGCCTGTAATAGCCAAAACTCGATTAATATACCTTACTGTAAATTAGTTTTGGATTAAACTTTTTCTTTTTTTTTTCGATGCAGAGGGTACAATTTAGTGGGCATTTGTTTGCCCAAACCACGAATAAGGAAATCTCGACATTGCACTCAAATCAACATTATGCAGCTTCTACCTCTTCATCATCTTTTAAAACATGTATTTTTTAATGAGGCAGCGACAATGATTTACACTGGCTTACAGTTTAAAGAAAAAATAAATTGACCATCTTCACGGTGTTCAATTATTTAATGTAGCTAGAAGAACGGCTGGGTGAATTTAATAGTGAAATTTGGTGGACAATTTCAATTTTCATCGCTGATCTTAAAACATTGCAACATTAGATTCAAAAATTGCACGTCCTAATCATTCTCAGGGAAGCTAACATGAAAGCCGACGAAATTTTTGTTCAGCATTATTCAGCATTCCGTTTCTTTTCTTTTAATTTTCATGGCATTTTCGATGCCTGCGTAAAATGATTAAGTATCATGAAGTTGGGCCAAACGAAAAATTTAGAAATGGAAATGAAATTTAGAATTTTTACTTCTGTGAAAGATTGTCAGAGCAGAAGACGAACAGTGCCTGTACAGATTAAAACTGTGTTTTGGGATTCAAAAAATGTTTTATTGGTGGACTTCTTGGAGCCAAGTGCTAGACGCAATGCAGACTGCCACTGTGAGACACTTAAGCTTTGACGTTTTGAGTCGTCCCTCAAAACATCAATTTGATACAAAATACCCATTTGATTCGCCAATACAGACCGGTAGCAATTGAAGCCAATGATTTATACGGAAAATGATCTGGCATTAAATTGTTCTCGAAAGAGCCAAACGCACGCTTCCAGATCGTTAGGAACACATCCCAAATAATAGAAACCTTTTCGATTTGCTTTTCTTATAAAAAATAATTCAGGATACATATTTTAAAGCCGGTTGTGTCACGAGTTTGTCACACAGGAACAGTCAATAATCATTGGAAAACGTTTATCTCGGTGAATCTCAATGACAATCACAATCTCAATTTTTGCTTCTGAAACATAAATTTTTAAAAATTAGTCATAGATTAGGATAAATAACGGATTCACTTACATAATTGTAACTTCACGACAAATTGTGAGATTGCAAATAACTTGGCCAATATGCTAATGAAACATGCAGGGAAACTATTTCTATCTCCTGAATCGAGATTACCAGCACACCTTTTATGCGATCGCAACAAGATTCGAAATGCTCATGATTCAATGCACATGGCTTAACCTCAATCAATCATACGCGTGTCGTATATCAATTGCGTTCTGAAATTGCAACTATCATTTTCTTTACCTGATGGGTTCTTGGAAACACGTCATTTATGGCACTGCTGAGTCTGACAACCTGATTTTATAGACGTGTTCCGTCATGTAGAATATATGACAATTAACCGAATCTGGATGTGTTTATGGACGATATTAATTCCGGTTTTTTCCTATATCATCCCACTAGCTTGTACGGGTGTTTGAAGGACCAACGACTTCAGGGTTACTTCAGACTTCACAATTAAACACAATGATACTGTACTGAAAATTAAATGTTAGGAGATGCTAGGAGGAATATTATAAATAGTGTAATTATAAATTAGATACTGACCCCAACTAAAGAACTGACGACGAATGTGAAAATAATTAAACATGTGAACAGCAAGAGTTTAATAAATCAGTGATCCAATAAACACATGCTTATACAAAAATTACGATTATTAACAATAACTAGTTAATTTATTTAAAAAAGTCGGTTTCGGTGCAGTCACCCACTACAATTTTATATTTATGTTCATGTTTTCCTACCTTATCCGCCCGTAAATTAAAATTGTAATTGGCACTGTGACTCTAGTCTTTCGAAAACGTCACACGTAATGATGCCAGACGAAATGAAGAGCTTCTGTGCCTTTAGGAATGAATTAACTAGCTATTGTTAATAATCGTAATTTTTATATAAATATGTGCTTATTGGAACACAGATTTATTAAACTCACATGTTTAATTCTTTTCACGTTCGTCGCCAGCTCTTTAGTTGGGCCCAGTATCAAATTCATAATTACTTAATTTGTACAACTCGTCGTAGTGTTGTCGGTATTGCGACTGACTGTGGCTCGGAAAAGAAAGGAAATTCTTTTATAAAAGATACTCATTAGGAAGTCAATACTATAGGATTTCCTTTATGATTACTATTGGGAATTACTATAGTAATTTATATAGTATTTACAAGCTTTCAAAGTTAATTAAAAGTGCTTTCAAAGTTGTTAGCAAAATATTTTTTATTAACTATTATCACTAAATCGTGTACAAGATATTTAAATAATTTGTAACACAATCGTAAAATATAATATTTGTAAATGCTTAGCTAATTTTTTGAAAATGAAATTAAAAATTGTCCTTTTCTGAAAACATGAGGAATAAATTTCGCCGAAGTTCAGCATTTGTTGACCTTGGTTGGCTAAACAAGATGGCGCCAACATTGGCTCTTGATTTCTACTGCATGGAATAGAAAAATAGGATCTAGATATGGTGAGTGATATTGCACGATTAATATTTGAAATTATTATTTGATGTTTGATTCATTCGGTTATTTTTTTCGGTACCGGCTAACCCTATCATGTACAGGTTGTTATACTTGACGGTCCTCCGAAAAAAAACTAAACGCAAATTGCCACCTTTCTACCACAAATACAATAAATAACCAACCAATAACACCAACTATTATTCTATTTTGTCCGCATACAATCCCGCTAGTGTTCGATTGCTGACACCCGAACGACCTCTGACTCTCGCTTCAACGCGGCCGCCATGTTGGTCTGGCGTCCGAAGAATGAAACATATAGCCCGAAATTTTCCTTTTTCCGCCACAACTACATGAGGTTTAACTTCTGTCGCGCGTAATCTTTTTTGTGTATGAATTGATAGAAACAGTATTAGATGGTCTTGGTTGGCTAAACAAGATGGCGCCAACATTGACTGAGAAATAGTAGAAATAGTTGCCATGGTTGAGAAATACCTTTTCTGTAGTGCAACGCTTTCGAATGACAAGATTTGCGCCGACAATTACAGGGACAATACTACTTTTCCATGCAGCTAACTTCTATTCGAATTCTGTGTTTATAATTGCTGTGGTCGAAAGCGAATGTATTCATGCGTTATGCATAGGGGTCTTGTGTGACATAGTATTTAGCGTGTATCTGATATTCCCAAGATCGTTGGTTTGATTCCCGAATGTAAATGAAAAAATTCTAAGCAATCCGGTTCTGTTTAATAGTTATTTAATTATGAACTACTTCAGCTCAACAAGTGGCGCAAAGACATACAATTTAAAACATTTTATTGGCATTTCTTTGAATAGGGAAACGTCAAAAAAGGCAAAGGGTAAGTAATATGCTAGGCACTAACATAAAATTTACATCCTATTACTATATGAATTATTATATGAACGGCTTTAAAATATAACTGTGCACTCACAAAAATTCTTTGTTAGGAAAATAGTTTATTACATTATTTTCTTCCTAATAAAGAAACAAATTTCTTAACTGATTCAATTAATAAGCCCCAATCAACAGCCGCTGGCTTGACTGTGGTTGGTGCACTGGTAATTGAATTCGGTGGTGATGGTCCAACGGCATCTTGAGCTGAAAGGCACCAAGAAATAAAAAAATAAGAGGTTTTGTTGATTCTTTGTTAGGTTTGTTCGTTTTGTTGAATCTCTTGATTCTCCTCCCAATGACCTCATCCAACAAACTACAACAAAATCAATATCGCCATAACAATCTGTGTAATGAAAAGCTAAAAGTAATTGATTTCGGATCGGGAAGCTTATCGAATAACTGAGACTATTTGTATAGTCTTCTATCAACGGTAGCCCAAAGAACTTCACGTAGAACTAACACAAAGTTATTTTTAAACTAGTAAGCAATATTAGCGTCCATTCACACGCTAAGGGCCCTTTTTAAATTAAGTGATCCAAAGATGTTACCATTCCAAATTTAAAAACAGAAACAATAGTGCACATTTTGTATTCCGTTTTTTCCAAGAACAAGATAGTTTTCAGACATTATTATTTTTTCTTTTAACTCGGGTACTGTGATGTCTTGGTGTTATGTTGGTTTGGGATAAACCGAAGCCCCGTCAGATGGTAGCCACCACTGGGAAGACATTAGTGGATACATGACTTGGCCACGTATACTAAATATGCATACCTGAACCAAATATAAATAATCCAATGACCATGATATACATGCTTCCGTATACTATTCGCATTGCTGACATTTTGTGGATCAGAGCTGGAAAAGAAAATCACTCGTTTTATTTAAATTTTGACATAGTGTATTAATTTTTTCCGAAAAAGTGATGCTGTCTTTGGTTGTACAATTTCAACTCGTACAGCCAGATTTCGTTGTGTTATTATGTTTATTTTTTCCGAAAATTGTGTTTCTCATAAAAATCATCAATTTTGCGTATACATGACTGTATTACTTACAAAATAACTAATAAGCTACATCCTAATAGGCAAATTGCCACAATTTTGATGCTCGACACTTGTAATGCAATTATTGTGTCCTACCTGATGGGAAACGTTGACAGGTAGAATTTTAGTAGTTACCATTTCGTTGTACATTGGTAGATTCGTTCAAGTACGGCCGTACATTCGTAGTTACCATTTAGGCAATAATTATTATTTTTGTTTCCAATCAACTGTAGTCAACCGCACTGTATGCAACACGGTTTATTGTATTAATGCTCAGAGTGAAGTATTCGAAAGTGAATATGATCAATTTAAGAGCGAAAGCAATTCATAATAATAGTTATTTGTGGTTCCCGTTGCTAAATTCTTGAATTGCAGCTGCCTACAGGCCAACAGAAATGCTTGAGATGCAATGACTTTTCAATCATCTTCAAGTGCCTTCAAATTGACTGACGCTCGCTCGGCGGTCCCGGGTTCAATTCCAGACGCGGACTCTCGATTATTCGATCCCGGGGTATTGGTGAAAATGTGCCCCTCACATAGTGTTTAAGCACCAAGAGAGGTACAGAAAATTCCAGTAGTGATATTAACACTACAGTGAATTTTAAAAAATTGACAAGCTATGCTACCGGCAAATATTAAATTATTCTTTAAATTAACCTTCTACATAGTATTTACAAGCGAAACCCATACTCACTAGCCTAAATTAGCATGGAGTATTAGCTCATATAATGCAACACAAAATATGCTCCACGCATTTTGAGCAACTGTGAGCATGTTTCTGACTAACAAAGGGCAGTTTAATCCCTGTGGCAGCACAGAATTTCAATTATATCGATCATAGTTTTTAGCGTTAAATAAAACCTGTCATGATGTTTAAGTAAATGACACTGTTGCATTAATCTTACCTTACTTGTTTCTTGAGGACAGTTTCTTTTAAAGAATAGATAACGAATTGAAGCGCTAATATAGTAATAATATATATAAGCACAAAAACCTATTTCATCTAATACATCGAAGTCATTCTGTAGGATCGCTGGTGTTTTATAGGATCGCTATGACATGATCATTAATGCTTACGCAATCGGATGAGTTTATGTGACCCCATCGGGTCTCTTTGTAATTGCTTTCGGTTAAATAAGCCAACAACCTTGACCACGTAAATAATTGACATGCAGTGAGAGAAAAACAAGCCGTAACAAAAACAATCATTTTTCTTCAGCTGTTACATTCTCGATCATATGGTTATTGATTCCCACTACTTCAAGAGTCTGACAGCATGAATACATAGTAGATTTCTAGGAACCAATCTTCATCGTTGCACGTTGGCTGTTATATGACATTTATACCAGGCCGCGTTAATATACCAGGCTGCCTTAACAAGCAATATTAATACTAACAGATTTTAATTTTATATATGACGGATCTACATGCAGCATGAGTAACAAAAAAAGGGTCGGAATTCAAATTTATAATGTGAAAACGTTTGAAAATGGAATGAAATTTAGCAAACATTCCTTTTTGAATGGGCTTCTTGTGATACCTTTTTTTTAAATTGCCCTCGAGCACGCGCACGAGCACGTCCTTCGAATTATTGATGTTCAAAATGGCGCTCGCAATTCAAAAGCGAAACGCGATACTGGGGTGTATTAAAAAAAATAGTCGCTTCAAAATTGCTCTTAAAAATGCTCAAATTTAATAGAAACTAATGAAACACACATGAATAAAAATGTTCAAACGAAACAGTTTTAAGACACTACCTGTAATAGCCATCATTCGAATCTTATGCCATATTGTTAATAACTTAACGGTATTGTGTTATTATTATAATATTCTTCGCCCAATGCAATCATATTTAAGGCGCTGCTTGTGTTGGTTTATTCCCGTCGCATGCGGGCGCGTAATGCGAATGCATTGGCGTGCTAGTATTTGTCTCAACCATACATGGGTCATGAACGGGACTTGTGTTTTTTGTGAAGCGTATATTTAACGTAAACTTTATATATTATATTAATATATTTAACGTGTTTGCCGCACTCGACCAGTGCGTCATGCGCAGACCGTTTCCCTCTATTTTTTTGGAATGGATCTTACCCTTCTCGTACTGGTATTCTATAACTTCAGTCTATTTTTCCTATTATTTTGTATTTATTGTTTATATTTTCCTATCTCTTTTGTCGCTTTTCGGAAATGCGTATTAGCAGAACCACCACAAATGCGACTGATAAGGGAGAACAAGGTTAACTCCGAAATTGATATTGAATTCAGACTGCAAGTATGGTCTCGAAATCTTAATTTTTTCTAATTTTTTGGGTTATGACAAAGGTAAAGGGTTAGGTCTTTTAATCGATGTTTCACAAAACTTTTGTGCTCGGATTTATCTCCTTCGACAGAAATGTATTCGCGGAGACGCTTTTGTCATTGGGTGATCATCATCTCAAGGTTGTTCAACATTAGAAGTATTTGGGTCTGCAAATGACTCCTAAACTAACATGAAAAAAAGCCAGATACAAAAAATGACTGGTGTAGCGAATTCTAGGATTAGGTTTGTTCAAAGTGTTTTGAAGGGGTGTCCATGTAACGTTAAGTCAGTGGCCTATTTTTCTTTGGTCAGACCTTTGCTTGAATACTGTAGCTCCGTTTGGGATCCTCATCATGTGGGTCTCATTGGCCAAATTGAGAAGGTCCAGAGAAGGGCTGCTAGATTCGTTAGCATTAGTGTCTGGCGAACAGTGTGATGGACATGCTGCCAATTTTGGGATGGGAGTCATTAAAGGAACGCGACCAATATATTAGGTTTCCGGCTTGCTTTCTGAAGGGAAATAAAATCTGGGAAATTATGATCCAGAGTGTGTCGACAGTGAAATAGACTCAACGAGTCTCTAATCCAAAGTTTGTTAACCTTTTAAACAGGGATCTCGTGGCTAACTCATCAGAGTAATTTAATTTGCCGTGGTGATGAAATGTTGGCATATAGACATCGATTTTCAAAAAAGTCATTGCAAAATTCTACTAAATACACAAAAATGTGGAGCACGTCATCTGAAAGATCAGAATCCATAGCTATATCATTAGCTGTGCGCAAAATCAGTACCGGTAGCACCATCTGGTGGCAGCTCCTGATAATGGTGCGGGTGATGCCAATTCTTGCTGGCTTTTGCCGCGCTTTCACCTAGAAAATGGCCATGATCCGGCAGTTGCCGGTTCGCATAAATAAGTGCCGGATAGTGATAGATGGTGGCAGATAACAAGTGTTGGATGAGATATGGTAGGGTCTGACATGTAGTACCTATATCCCCGTTCATGTTATTTGTCTGTGCAGATCATCCCTGAATATACAGTAATCACAACAATGACACCATTGACTGGCTATTTTTATATATTTTTATTTCAATTTGCTTAAACGCTGTTTACAACAATAAAAGTATCCTCTTGAAATTATCAATCTTGAAGCATTTAATATCCAGTTGCCATAATTGGAAGGTTGGTCTTTGGGCAACAATGTCAGCCTATGGCTTCTGGGCTTGCTGATACCGTTAACCATGGCCCGCAAGTTCTGCTTTTTATAACCAATGGCTATGCCGGGAATACCAGTCATGGTTATTCAGGCCAAAAATAAGTTTCTAAAATTAAAAAAAAGATGATACAAACTCAAGGAATCTTACTAAACTTGTGATTGCAAATAAACCACTAGAAACGAGAAAACAGGGCGCCATCTTGAAAATGCTACTTCGAAATCCCAAGTAGCGAATTACTTGCCCGAATTCGGGCACTTCAGCACTAACTACATTGCATCGGTCCATACGATTTCTCAGTAATCACCGATTTAAGGATCTGTTTATGTTGAAGTTTTTTTTTTCTAATTCACTGAAGTGACGGGTCACAACAGGAAGATTCTGTACCCCTCTCGGTGCTCAGGCACTATGTGAGAGGCACATTTTCACCAGTACCCCGAGCCAAAGCCCGCGCCGGGAATCGAACCCAGGACCGCCGAACCTTAGTCCGTCATAAACCAACTGCGCCACGACGGGTCGTACACGTATGCTCAGTGCATACAGAGTATAGCCGGGGTCATTAACCAGATAAATGTGTGCTCTGATTTACTGCACAATTTTGCTCTTAATTTCATTATTATTTAGTCTCTATCATGAATTAGACAAGAGAGCAAGATTGGCAGCAGTCCCTGATAAACTAGAACAGTATCAAGGGTTACCACAGTCATTATCAAGTGAGAGGCTGGAGAACAGAACACAAGTTAAGAATATAATCAGGATACAATGGGACACGAAAAGTTCGACTGGTAGAGTGTAGAGAGATTGAGTAATAAATTATATTTAAATTTGTATGTTTTAGGAAACTTTGCTTCACGTGGAGGCAACATGGATCCAGTAGATCTTGTTGAGCTGAAGAGGGTTGACGATGATTTAGGTACCCTCGTGTGATGGGCTTGACATTACAGTAATTTAATAATTATGCACACAAGTTTTCCCAAGCCATCCAGCATATAGGCAAGTACGACCCATCGTAGCGCAGTTGGTTAAGCGACGGACTGTGGTTCGGCGGTCCCGGGTTCGATTCCCGGCACGGGCTCTTGATTATTCGATCCCGGGTTACTGGTGAAAATGTGCCTCTCACATAGTACATAAGCACAGAGAGGAGTACAGAATCTTCCTGTTGTGTCCGCACTTCAGTGAATTAAAAAATATATATATATAATTTGGATCACAAAATTAGTAAAAGTATTGTATTTTTAACGAGATAGGGTTGAATGGATAGCTGGACGCTAAACCGAAAAGGCGATAAGAGCTGGCAGAACTCTCCTAATAT
>JAQGBY010001411.1:0-29591 GCA_034698785.1 Mycogona germanica | reverse complement strand
CTAAATGAACCAAAACAAGAAAAATCAATACATAAATAAGAAAATAAGGAAATGAGGAAAATTCGCCAGGGTACAACAACACCGGAGAATAATATCCGTGTTCAAAAAATATTTGAGTACGTGGCAATTCTAATTTATCGGGTTGGTGGATAACTATTTTTTAAAATAATTTTTGGAATATATTTTTCAGCGAATTTAAATTTGTCCTGTGACATGTTTGTCACTTCTTAGTTAGATTGACACGCTATATGTTAATATTTACAATAAACAAAAAAATAAGAAAATAAATAGCAGTTAAAAATATCAAGGGGGCATACAAATATTGTGCGAAAGTATTTTAAGGGAGACCCAAGGTATATCCCAATATCTCTATTTGATCAGACGTGTTTTCGTGTGCCAATTCCAGTTCTGCACATGAAAATGTAAATTGACCTACTTTGCTATCGTAGTTGCTGTTCAGCGAGTATCGCATCCAGTTTCGCAGAAGAAAGGCATATGCGAATTTGAAATCTGCATAGAACCTCCGCATGTTCACCAGCTAGACGTGCTAAAGTAATTGAGGCGGTTATGAGTCTGGCACGATTACCTAACCCTGTTGAACTTTGACAGGCTTTTGTTGTTTCTTTTCGGGAACAATGGAATATTTCCAATTAGATGTAGGCACATTGAAATTCCAGCTGAAACAATAGGGGAAAATCAATTCTTTAATCTGTCAAACATTGAGAATTTCATGTGGTTTGTCCCGTAGTGTTGCATTTTGCAATATCGCATTCAAATTGTTATGGAAATAATTTGTTACTATCTATTATATTTAAGTAAAATACGTACGACACATGCACGAAAAAAGATATAGTACTCAAGATAACTGTCACTTGGCAGAAGGTTGGTGCTGATAAAAAATTATAGTTCTAATTAGTGTTTCTGTATTTGTCTGTTAAGAGCAAGAATAATGGAAAAAGTCAATGATTTCAGCTGAGCTGCATTTAATTATTTATAGTTGACTTTGTTATATCAGATACAAGTCGTGTTATTAGCAGAAGTTGTTGCACTGCAGAATTTGAAAGAAATTTTGTTGAGTTTTCATGCGTTTGGTATCTGATGAATTGACCCTGGACTTCCGTCCACGTTGCACTTTCCTGGGCTATTTGCCAATTGGAATTTGAACACTACAATACCTTCTCATTTTAAATTAATGACAAGTTGTCAGAGACGTTGATTTGCATGCCAGCAATCGGCATTGTTAAAGTTGTCTTGGGATAGTGACAGCTGGTGATACCTAAGAATTAGCTGGCGGAAGTGTCTGCAAATTCCGCATTGCCAGCGGCTTGTCGAGACCTGAGCCTGTTTTTACTTTTTTTTTAGAATGATTTAGATCACAAACGTTTTCGATAGAATCCCAATTCTATCTCATCAGGTGTGTGGTCCAGTAAGTAGACGATCTAAATCGTAATTTCTTCAAATTTTTTTTCGTTGATTATGACTGAGTGTAGCGTGGTCAGCCATCGAGGTTCTTACAGATATCATTCCTTTCGTCGTTTTATTCCTGTACCTTTCGGATCTTGCCGCTAAACTATCTAGCTTTGTGTCTTCATTGAAATGTATCCTGAGTCAAGCATCTCCCCTCGGGAGGAGGGAGATGCTGGATTGGAGCAAGAGGAAGGATGACCAGATTGTTGGGTCCGGTTCCGGGCGGGGCCACAGACCTTGATCGCAACCCGCCACGTGTGTAACAAGACCCATAAACTATACAATTCTTTCCCCGTCGCTCAATTGGACTTGAAACGCTTTGGCTTTTCTCCAACATTTTAAAAAAAAATATACCACTGTCGACAGTTTAATATCGGCTCCCCGATATCAGGGTGATCCGTGATGACGTTGTCGAGGAACATCCAATTGTCCGGCACATTGCACACACACACGAGGTTGCGATCGAAAAAATAGATCTGCTGTCGAGGACACCAAACAAGTGTGTGTGTGCTACGCGTGCAACATTCAACATCTCGAGTGTTGTGATGCGTTTTTTCACACACACACATTGCACCCTGCGGCCCTCCCCCACTCCCAATATATATATATATATATAAAACATGTGGAGGCTGATAGTGGTCGTTCATTTTCTAGGCTGCTGTTAGCTGGTGCGAGGGTGGTGTTGAGATCGTGCGGTTAACATTTCCTATTATATCACTCGCGGATCTCGTCCTTCAATTTTTGGCCACTGTCCACAAGTCATTACCATCCTCGGTGTATCGCATTTTATTGGCGCAGTGAATTTTTAATTTTTAAAAAATCTACATCTGTGTCTCGAGATTACCTGCCATGTCTCTCATCAATAATCACGTTGCCAATGGAACCACCAATGGACTCGGTGGCATCATTAAGGTAATTACCGGAACCAGTTAGCACGTTTAGTTGCCCGGCATCGTCAATGCTTTTGACACCTATTTAGCCACACGTCTAAAATGGGATTGCATTTCCGTCTACCATTTCCATAATGAAATTGTTTAATTGGCAAAGGTCATCAGAGATTCTGTGTAGATGAAATTGATCTTGGATATTGCTGCAGAGTTGAATGGGCAACTTTGTGGGTATGTCATTTAGCTGGATATTTTTGATGGCTGATTTCTTTAGCTATTTCTGTTTATTCAGATGAACTGACAATTTTCTCTCAAATCACCTTTTTCTACTTAAGTACAATTGTTTAAGTACTCGTAACCTTCGGGTACGAAGGTTTTAATTTAATGTTTTTTTCCTGATTCGCTGGTGCAAACATTAGATGCACGAGTAGGAAAAGACTATGTCAACTTTATTGTCTGATGGATAGGTAAACATTGAACATAGTGGCAGAGAATTTTTACGATTTCACAATTTTCCAGGGCTGCACTCTTAGTGTGGTTTGGTTACCTGCGGAAGTCGCGTTTGCCATTCGTGTAAAAATACATTCGGCGGTCCTGTCCGGGTACAACGTGGCCACTTCTCTTTGATCGTGAGATTGAAGTACTTAGCAAGACTGATAGTTGACAGGTTTTGATCGAGCAGTGATTTTCAATTCTAGTAGGCGTCCTTTAAAACGTGTTCTATCAGTTACAATATCCGGAAGTAGAAATCTAGTTATATCGTACTCGAAATTCAAATCATCTGCTAACTCTGAATGCAGATGATTTTGCAATACATGTAGATTAGATTTTATTTTCTGACATTAAATTACGCTAAGTTATTTAATTTCTACATTGGTGCGTACAATATTTCAATTTTCCCGTCTGTAATGCGATCGAGTTGATATAGCTTTAGTATAATAACATATAGATTATTTATCAAAATATTTTCAATCTATATAGAGATTTATGTATGATAATACTGCTTATTTATGGTATATATATAATAATACTGTATATTGTATGTACAGAGTGTTTAACGAATATATTTCAACTCATATATACTTTAGTAGATCAAATATATTTATAAACTCAATATTGAAATTAATAATGAATGTCAATGTTAGAGACCCATTATATTTGTGACGTCACCAAGTAATTAACCTTGGAACAGGTTTGAGGTGACACATTTCAGATGGACAGATTGAAATCTGTCCATCTTCGAATTGTCCACCATTGATAAATGATATTGTTTATAGCTAGATAGTTTATATGCCAATATAATGGAAACGAAGTGTGTCTATGCTGGCCCCAATGACGCCGGGTCTCACATGACCCGCTTAAAGCACTCTGCCAACTTATCAGTATGTCCTTGGGTCGTAGTATCAAGTGGTTTTTTTATTAAACTACTTAATGCCCTATGAATCCTTATGAAATGCTGACTGGCATGTTTTAATTTTGATCCTGTGACGTGGAATCATTTGAAACATAATGAAAATTCACATGCTAATGTTGATGTTGCCCAACTCAGGGTGGTGTGCTCTAGATGCTCACTTTTGAAATGGATATCATACGTCATATGGTAAGTTGACGTATTCTTCGTGCATATGTCAACGCGAGGGCTAACATTTGAAGCATTTTCTTATCGAATAAATTTGATATCTTGATTTTCTGCCCCTGTCATAATTTTCTCAAGTGATTTATTTTTTCAACGAGCGGGATGTAAATTTATCTGGGTCACAATAACTACTGTGTTAGGGTCTCGAGCATCAACGATTCATTCTCAACATCAATTGCTCGATCTTTTAATAGATATCTAAAGTTCTGATATCGTTCGTTTTCTATGTGACATTTTATATATTAATATCTGCATTTGAAGTGCTGAAAAAGACAGTATCGCATTGATAGGTTGTCTTATTCTGATAAAATTCCTCTAGTGTTGGCATTGTACGTGTCAAGAAGTTAAATGAGCTGCGATAGTCCCGATTTAAACCGGAATTAAAAGCTTCGCGTTTCCTATAACTGAACTGGGCTCATCCAAGGTTAACACATTTCGTGTCGCTTAGCCAGCGCATTTAGCTCAGTGTCGACCGACTCTATACCATTTCGATTAGAATTCTTATGAAGTAGGTTGGCTGAAGTTTGGCCTACTGCGAACTTTAGCTCCGACTTCAAAGTAAAGTGGAACGACCACCAGTTTATGATTACACCTATGTATAATATTCGTTAGCGCATTATCGCATTTCACAACTGACTTAAAATTTATGACCGACTTGTCCCGAAATTATTTAAACGACCTTCTGTTAGCGACGGCAACGAGGGCACCAAATATTTTGACATTAAATTCGTTTTGGCCAGCACAAAGTCTGCATATTGGTCTCATTGGCTTTTTCATCATTGTGAAATTTGCTCATTACGTTGGCTGGTTTATTTTCCTCGCCACTCTTTAAACATTTTCGCAGTACAGCCTAAACCAAAATCGACAGGGAGTGAGCCGACTTAAATAAATCTTTCATTTAATATGTCTTTGACAGTCAAATGGAACTTGTATCACACAATCGGGGAATATTATTTCAACCGATGTGTTATTTGATTTGACAGAGGTGGATAGCCTCTGTCTTATAAATTTGCCGTGCAGAGAGTCTAAAATTAGAAGCACGCTGGATTTTATTGCAGAAATTTTCCCTGATTGCAGTTGTAAAATATTTCTGAGTGCATCCATTGACCATTCGAGAGCATTTTTTTTTTACCGATTCATAATTTTCGAAAAACGGAAATGTTCCGGTCTGGTACTTGTACTGCCTGAAACTGCCAAATCCTGTTTTGAATGGGTGCACAATATTGCAATAGTTCATTCCGTTGATATGACTTGAATGGAAACGCGAATCACGCAAACACTTATTATTCCATAGACTTGCGAATCTGTTTATGGCAATTGCACAGGTTTCAGAAGCACTAAACGAAACTTGAAATGAGGCGCACATGTGCATCAGTAAAATAACCAAGCATACCTCAAAAATTCGGTTTCCAACTTGAATGAATAAATGAACGCTTTCCTTCACTGACTGAGTTAAACGAGGAATTTAATGCCTTGCATAGTGCTGCAGTTTATTTATTGTCTTACATCATTTTTTTTTGTCAGACTCTTCACAAGGCGACCAATGTGACGTTCCAGTCTCACAATGTTTCCCGAAGCAAGCGAGGACAGGTTCTGGGCCAAAAGGGTGGTTTTCGAGGATGCACAATTTGGTTTACAGGTTGGTTAGCAATTATTTGATCGAATAGTTCAGTATATTTTTATTTTTACATTTTTTATTACTGTCTTATATAAGCTTAAAAGATGCTGGCACCTTGTTGTAAAGTTTTGTGTCATGCAGATTACATTGGACGATATTGGTGTAATATCAAATTTTGTTTCAAAAAGGTTTGTCGGGGGCCGGAAAGACCACTATTTCTTTCGCCGTTGAAGAGTACCTGGTGTCTCGCGGATTTCCTGCCTACGGTCTGGACGGAGACAATATTCGTACCGGTCTCAACATGAACTTGGGCTTTAGCCAAGAGGACCGAGAGGAAAACATTCGTCGTGTGGCTGAAGTGGCCAAGCTGTTTGCCGACAGCGGTGTCATCGCCTTGTGCAGTTTCGTCAGTCCCTATGCCAAGGTGGGTACAGCCCTGCTTTTTTACCTTGACTTCCTGGTTTCATTTTCGTTTCAAATGTATCTCATCCTTAAATGGAATATTATTTTTTGTTTGTTTAGTTCAACTGTAGTGAACAGCACTACGGGAAATATATATGAGTAAGGGTCAGAAAATAGCACTTTCTCTTGACCAGCTTCAAAAAGCAGCTCATTAAATTTCAAAATAACAGTAAATTCTGAAAATAATTTCCCCTCCCTATTGATGAGTGATCAGACATATTTTCAGCGTACAGCGTAGTTTTTATGTATTTTTATTTTTATTTAGTACTGAGCATTAAAATAAACAGATTCACAATGTGAACATAAAAATAATGAAAATTAATAACTTAAATTTCCCATTCACTTATAGGACCGTCTTAAAGGTAAAGAAATCCACGACAAGGATGGTCTCCCATTTTTCGAATGCTTCGTTAACACTCCATTGAACATCTGTGAGACTAGGGATCCAAAAGGGTTGTACAAGAAGGCAAGAGCTGGGCAGATTAAAGGTTTGTATTTGTATGTGCTCGATAATCAATTTTTTCGTCAGCAGTGAGAATTAAATTAAAAATAAATTCATATTAAATCATTTTATTAATAGAGGTTTTAAATAGCCAGACTATTTATTTATGCACAATAATTATTTGAACATAACATGCTGACTCGATATTCCAGGATTCACGGGAATCGATTCCATTTACGAATGTCCGGAAAACCCGGACATTGTCCTGAAGGCTGGAGAAAATTCACTGAGCGAGTGTGTTCAGATTGTCGTGGACATGTTAATCGAGAGCGTAAGTTTTCACTTCATTTGTCGCATTATATTATGCTACTCACTCATGACCCATGAAAATGGATCATGAGGAAGAGCAAAGGAAAATGGAGAGAAAATAATTGCAAAACGCTTTTGTAAATCTTCTATTACTTTTTTCAAAAACAGAGTCGACACAAACTAACTCAAATTTTTGTATTCCAGGGCGTGTTGCCGATATCTGTAACAGATACGATCAGGGAGCTGACCGTTCCGGAGACCAAGCTAAGTGCCATTAAATCAGAAGCAGAAGGTCTTCCCTCCCTGGATATTAGCATGGTAAATATGACCCCCCCCCCTTGTAATTTCTTTCAAGAAATTTGTTTTTTCGTAAAGAATGGATTATTAATATCTCGTTTTTTCCCCAGATCGACTTGCAGTGGGTTCAAGTTCTTTCCGAAGGCTGGGCAACACCTCTTACTGGCTTCATGCGGGAAAACGAATTTCTCCAGAGCCAACATTTCGGTTGCATTCGTGACGGTATGTGCTTTGCATTTTATTGATTGTAGTTCTATGCGAAAATGATGCACCACGTTATTGGTTAAATAAAAATAATTTAAAAAGACGCCTACACCTTAAATCCAGTTGTCTAATGATTGGCTGGTCGAAACTGGGCGTATTTACTAAACATAAGCTCGAGTGACCTTCAATTTCTTCAAGACTGATAACAATATTTTTATTTATCTGGTTAGCTTGCAGAAGTTTCTCGTTAAAATTTTTAAATTTTAAAAGGAAATGATAAATAACTTGTTTTTTGTTTCCAAACTCAGGTGGTGTGGTGAATCAGTCCATTCCGATTGTACTAGCGGTAACCACCGCTGACAAAGATCGATTGCAGAACAGTTCGGCATTCGCTCTGCGCTACCAAGGCAAAGTGTACGCTGTCCTCAGGGATCCCGAATTTTATCAGCATCGAAAGGAGGAGCGCTGCTCCAGACAATTCGGAACCAGCAATCAGGGTCACCCTTATATCAAAGTAAGTGTTGATTTATCTCCGCTTCTTTAGATACCTAACAATTCATATTGGCGAGCAAAATCTATAGTTTTTTTTGGAAGTCACTGTAGTCACTGCATTGCATAATTTTCTGTACCCGAGGTGCACATTTTCAACAGTACCCCGGGATCGAATAATTGAGAGCCCGCGCGGGTAATCTAACCGTGTTCCCGGTACTTAGCTTGAGTTGAGACTAAATAAGTTTCTTCCACAATTGTCAGTCTCATTGATAATAATATTCGAGCGCTAACCATGCTTTAATTCTTCGCCGCGCAACAGATGATATATGAAGGCGGTGATTGGTTGGTGGGTGGAGACATCGAAGCACTGGAACGCATCTACTGGAACGATGGTCTCGATAGCTACAGGCTGACTCCCAAGGAACTGCGAGCCAAATTCCGTGATATGGAGGTTAGCATTTAGCGAAATAGCACAAACTATCCAAATACTCTATTTACTCGGTTAGTTTGTTCTTTCTCATGATGTATTTTACAATTTCTCTCGTAAACAGGCGGACGCGGTATTCGCATTCCAGCTTCGCAACCCAGTTCACAATGGCCATGCCCTGCTAATGCAGGATACGAGAAAGCGTTTGGAAGAGTCTGGATTCAAGAAGCCCGTCTTACTCTTGCATCCGCTAGGTAAATATTTTAGAAAACATACGCATTCCGAACTGTTTCACCTTCAAATTCAGGCTCAATGACTCACTCTTAAAAGAAAAATTACAATATTTTTTACACATTTTAATCACATTCCTTGCGTAGGTGGTTGGACCAAGGATGATGATGTTCCATTGGATGTACGAATGGAACAGCACAAGGCTGTGATGGACGAAGGTGTTCTGGACCACGATTCCACAGTGTTGGCAATTTTCCCGTCGCCCATGATGTACGCCGGACCTACTGAAGTGAGTGGCAATCACATTCGCCAGATCGACTGCTTTTGGAACTCAAGTTTTCCAATATATTGTCTTGCGAATATTTATGTGTATCGTCCGGATAAAGTGACGCAAATACTAATACCACTTTTCGTTTGGGTAACAGGTCCAATGGCATGCCCGAGCTCGAATGGCCACCGGTGCCAACTTCTATATTGTGGGTCGAGATCCCGCTGGTTTGCCGCATCCTGATACCAAGGAGGACATGTACGAAGCGACACACGGTGGAAAGGTAACCTATTTTATTAATGGGCATCTTAGTTAATCGAAATCACATATACTATTTGATTTGGCATATATTTAATCGGGCAAAATATTGATTGGTTGGTTTCTTTGATCGCGATATTCTTTGATGTCAGTTTTTGATAATCCGTCGAATGTTTCAGGTGTTAACGATGAGCCCAGGCTTGTCCGCACTGGAAATCTTACCATTCCGAGTGGCCGCCTACAACAAGGCTGACAAGAAAATGGCTTTCTTCGACCCTGAGAAGAAATCTGATTTCGAATTCATTTCCGGCACCAAGATGCGCGCACTTGCCCGCAGCGGACAAGATCCACCGGAGGGCTTCATGGCGCCCAAGGCATGGAAAGTGCTAGCCAATTATTACGCTAGCCTCAAGTAGACGGAGATGGAGGAAGCGCTTGTTCAATCTGAGATATTTTTTAATTGGAGATATATGAAAATGTATTTTTTTAAATCGTGTTTTGTCACTGGCGATCCGCAATTGCTGCGAGAGGTTCTTCGCCAACTAAGCCTTGATCAAACTTCGGGTTCTATTTTGGATGGATTACTTGTGCTCGTGCTTTACTGCCATCTAGCAACATGATTGACTCTTTTTGTTCGCTCAAAAAGGGTGAATCCATGTCACTGGACAGCTCACAATCGGCTAAGAGTCTATGTACCCATCCAAATATGAGGCACAAAATGAAGTCTATTTTATACACCACTCTTTCACACGTTTTAAAGAACTGGAAGCGCGAATGCTTTGATAAGCACTCTTCATTTTATTTACGCAATTTCTAGCATTCTCATGTTTGTAATATCGTGTTAGTGTTGTTTCGTAGAAGTGCTGACTAGGTTTTGTTACCATCACAACATTTGTTAACGGTGATTTAGCAGCTAATGTCGGTGCATCATCTTTAATTTTATATTTACAATATTTGGGCACAATGGTCGCTTTCGAGTGTAGATATAGTGATCTGTGTTGAATATAATTAAATAAATTTTATGGTCGGATGTCTAATCACACAGGATTTGCTTTATTTTAAGAAATAATGAAGAAAAAATATTTGTAAATATGGCAAAAGGTATGAAATATTTATTTAAGTTTCTTCGATTTTACGCAAGTGAAAGAATACGAAATTTTTTGCGATGTCTTAATGAAACAAAATAAATTGTATCTGCTAAGAAAATTAATTCAAATTTCTCTTGAAATATTTTACTTGTTCATTTGTGTTTGGAAGGTATTAAACGTTAATAGTTCAAATTCCATAATCGGTTGTTTTCCTGAATTATCAATTTTTTAATTGGCTACTATTTCACTAGTCAAATTGTCTTTCGTGCCATACGTTTTTTATATCGCTATTTCGACAAATCGAGCTGGTTGTTTGGAATTGATGAACTCTGATGGAGCCTACAATAAACTAGTCTATTTGTAAGTGTCGACACACTATTCGTATGAGAAATTGTAAGCAAATTATATTGCAAACGAATGCGCTATGTCAGCAATTGATCATTTTCTTATTTGTAATTGATTTACCCGAAAGGAGCTGCCAGCTTAATAAAAATTTAACTTTGCTAATTATTCTGAACATGCCCTGTTTATTTGACTTAAATTATTATTTGACTGCAGTTAGTTTTGCCGATTATGGCCATAAAGCGCCAAACGCAGGAATGTGGGAATATTTGGAATATATGGAACCTCAAATTGATTTATGAAATTGATATCGGTATGTTCACATTTTTTTTACTTCACTGAAGTGACGGGTCACAACTGGAAGATTCTGTACCCCTCTGTGTGATAAATGTGAGGCACATTTTCACCAGTACCCCGAGCCAAAGCCCGCGCCGGGAATCGAACCCGGGATTTTATTTAACGCACTTAAATGTAAAGAATGAGCTTTGAGTGTGGTATCTGATTAATCGAGTTGCACGACATGTAATTATGCCCCACACATAACGCCAAATCACCAAGATGAGTACAGAAAATCCTGTGGAGCAGTTGACTACAGTGAATTTTAAAAAATGTGCTCCGTTGCGCGTTTTGGCTTTCGATGACTGCACCCTTGCAAGAACGCTTACCAGCATAGCACATTTTCCCATCAGTGCTTTGTGTGATTGCCTTTTTCTAAGGAGTAGTAGCATCGTCTCTAGCCAATGAGTCCACGTCGTAATGGCGCATTGAATTTTGCTCCGAAATGAAAAGTTGAAATTAAGATAAGAAAACAATTATTTTTAAATAATTATTTTACGTGAACATTGGCAAACTTTCTGATTTGTGTTCTTTTGTTATCGAATGTTCTCGATGCTCCTATATTCTCGATAAACCCTATGATGTCCACGTTTCCCCTGCATTATGTAACTCGCCGCCAAATGACTTCATGTGACGAAATCAATCAGACGTGCGATTTTGTGCACATCGCTGTTAATTCTATCATATTGTTGCCATCACAGAAGCAGGAAACTTTTTTGATTGCCTTATTTATATCCAGGTAACGGATTTATTAAAAAAATAGGTGCGACCCCCCAATTAGACGGCAACCGATAAGCACATACTGGTCGAGTTAACGGAAACTATATTTGCGCGAACATACATTACGGTTTTGAAAGCTAGTTACTGAATTCAATCACAATTTCTTAATTTAAAATTTCACCTCATTTCTCTTAGTAACAACAATATTTCAGCATTCTAGTTGGACATGGTTATCGCATGAGTTTGCTTAGCCGATCTTGCTGATCTCGCCCACGATCGCCAATAATTTAACCTTCAGGAGAGCACTGACCTCAAGCAGCATTACACGTTCCCGACATGTTTGTTGTTCTTGTCGGAGTTTTATTAGCTCCTATGCTGCGTGCCACCAACGAGTTGGATGAAAGGGCGGACTGAACAGCCAAGCATATATAGATTGCCTTCAACTATGTATTCCTCCTCCCTTGATCCATGTATAGTTATTTTTTAAATATTAAAAGAATATTTTTAAATAATACACATGTATATGATAAGGTTAAGTAAACTGGAGGTCGAGCCTCTTTTGAGAGAGAGAGGCTAATACTCGTATAATTCGAATTGCTAGCACAAGAAATGCAATAAAATATTGTAACATGGTTTAAGGTAAATTAATATCTCCATCCTATATTTTTTCAACTAATAACTTAGAACAGTTGATTGTGTGATTGAAAATGGAAGTTTCCTTAAGATGTCACAATATTGCTCGCAACCATTAACTGATCGAAATAGCACATATCACTTTTTCAATTTATACAGTGTGTTAAATTCATTATTAACAGCATTTTGTAAATCCATACTATAACCGTATCTAATTTCCTGTTTCCCTTTTGGTTGTGGAGTGAGTCCGCCACTACCGTTCTGGCGTTTTCACTGTCGTCAATTCCACTGGGTCAAATCCTGGCGGAGGAAAGAAACGGGGCAATAAATCTACAAGTTCCGTGATTCTGGCTTTTTCTTTCATCTCATTTCCTTCTCCCGAGGGTGAGCAGTATAGTCAATTGATCCGTCGAACTCGGCCCACAGCAACAGTGCTCCGCGATGTCAAAATAGAATCCATAATAATAATTCGATACCGTCTAATATGTGATGACAATTGAGACGGCTTTGGCAAATCCTATTTCCTAAATCGACACTTTAAGCACTTCGCAGGGAGGAGATTTTTTGGTGTCCGCCACAATGCAACATTTTCGCACCACTTTAATGAAGTCGGCGGAGCTTTGTTCGGCGCCACCAAATATAAATAAATTTGCTTCATGTCTGCCGCTGAACCATTTTTGGTCTCCGCGTGCCTTTCTTGTGATACGTCACTGCTCTAATTTGCATTTTGGTGCGAATAAATAACGCCGGCGTGAATTCCGGAGGTTACAATTTAGAGGGTGGCCCATGGGTGGCTCCGAATCAGTGGGTCTGTGGAAAGGGGAGGAGGTGGTAGGAGGGGTTAAACCGCTGAACGAGAAGCTACTGCTAATAAATTTGACGCTTCGATTATACGAGCGTAATTTATGCGCTCTCCAATGTGTCTAGTATATGGCTACAGGGTGAACCTGAAAATATGGACCCCTTTTATTATTTTTAATAAGTCGGCCAAAAATAGTCCGATTATTATGAAACTTGAGCATTGTTAAGACAACTGTACCCCCTTTCGAATTCCGAGACTCAAATTTAAAATTCTCACTATTAAAGTTGGGCCTTGACGGTGGCGCTTGTCGATTGTCGATTACCGCTGCAATACGTCACTTTGTAGCGCGATTGCTCAACTAAGATAAAAAGCGACATAGCAATTATGATGCCGAATGACTTTTTAACGAGTTTCCAAACATAAGGTGTATTTTAAGCGAATTTAAAGAATCCTTAGCGAAATATCTGAAAACTTCTGAACGACCACAGTTTACGGAAGGAAGTTTCCGGAAGTTTCCGGTCCTTTTTTTCGAATCCTTTGTTCGGTAACTCGTTATGAACTCATTTGACTTTATAATTTGTTATGTCGCATTTGTATCTTAGGTAAACGGCATTTTTGCAGCAGAGAGTTGAGCAAACGCGCTACACAGTTGCGAATTGCATAAACAATCGTCAATCGACAAGCACCACCGCAAGGCACAACATTAGTAGTGAGAAATTTGAGTCTTGGAATTTGAAAGATGGTACTGTTGTATTAATTACCCTAAAATTTCATAATGATCGGACTATTTTTGGCCGACTTATTAAAAATAATAAAAGGGGTTCATAGTTTTAGGTTCACCCGGTATATACTGTGCAAAACTCAAAACTCGTCTCTATATTTGACACAAGAGCAATAACGGATCTTTCAAACTGGAGTCATATAATCGACGACTTTTAAAAACATGAATACAAAACACATACTGTAGGTGAACAATGTACATGATAAAATCAGAAGAAAAATTCGCCTTTGATAGAAGTGTCAAAATAGTGTAGTTTATCATAGCAACCGAATGTGATGCGTTTGTAAAATTATTTTTGAGTATTAATTTTTTTTAGGTGAGACTGCTGATAGTCAGGTTGACGCCAGGTTGCATTAATCAAGCGACAACTTGAAAAATGTTTTCATTTTGAATCCATTGCAGAACATTGATAAAAAAAAAGAACGCCTGTCTGTTCGTGGGAATAATCCCTGAAAACACAAACCATGTCATTTTATTTGGGTCCTACGATATTATTCGCGCAATTTCGAACTCGAAGTATGTACGATTAAACGATATAAACGGGTGGTTCGTCAAGTAAAACGGGTCTGTTGGTGAGACCACGGTGAGAGGCACGATCCGGATCATGGGTGGACGACCCGGACTACGGTACGGTTTCCGTGGCGGCAGCACTCTCGCTTTTGTCGAAGAAGCAACACGTGTTTTTCGTTGCCAGATCCAGAGCCACAGATCCAGTTCCATCGCTGCACGAAATGTACCATCCACGATCTGCCGGTCTCCGCTCAATCAGCTAAAGAGGAGATTGCTTCAGTTGCAGCACGATTGTCTGTAACAACGTGTTTCCGGTCTCCATCATACCGGCTCTGATACATTCCTTTCGACCGGTGCGACAATTACAAATATTACAATCTATTATTTCTTCTGAAAGTATGTTTGGTTATCGGATTTATTATTTGGAACCGGTGAAATTACTTTGTCGAGTTAGCCGGGGATGCTGACTCGTCCCCTGTGTTTATATCAAAGGGATTTCGTTAGCCGTTCACCAATGATGACCACGCAGGGATCAACATCAACCGATTGATATGAAGATCAGCCGTCGTAAGATGAACACGCTCGGCAGAAGTTTTCGGTGTTCTCGACACGTTTTTCCCGCGTTAGTCATCTGGTGGTGGTGCATGGCTTCGGCCACCGTGTTCCTGTTGGCCAAGGATAGTCCCGTGTGTCCCGCCCTGTGCGCTTGCCCTATTCGCAAGCACGAAGGATTAACGGCCAATTGTTCTGGCGTCGGTAACAATCGGACGATGATGACGAAGATGCTGCCACAGCTGGCAACTAATCTAAGCAACTTGTGAGTATCGCATTTGAACGAATGCAATCAATCGTTGACCTTGTTTTTACAATTACAATTACATTATGTGCCCACAAGATGCCCCAGATGGGGCTTATGGCGGGGGTCAAACTGCTAGTTAAGTACAAAGATTTCGTTATCTTATCCAACAGACTTTTGACATGAGACTCGTTAAGGCTATTTCACTGTCGATACACTCTGGGGAAATAGGAGTTGAAGTGCGAGCCAAAACCTAAAATGCAACTCCTGACCCGTTCTTTTGCACCAAGAAGAAGCCGGTTCACAATTTCCCCCGATATTGACATACATTACAATTCCCCTTCATAATGTGAGTCAGAAACCTAATGTTGGTCGCCTTTCTACGATATTCTAATTCGAAAGCGTGTCCGTCACATATGGCATCCAAATCTTTCTGCAATTCAACAGAGTCTCGGTCACCTTTTATGCCCCTTTACAACAGGGCGCGTAATTAATTACTCGCTGTCATTGTTATAAAAATACCCGCCAAAAATACCGTAACATAATTTTGACAAAATGATAATGAATTAAAAAAAGAATAATAGCTTCAACTCACGTGCTCTCATATCGCAGACATGGTCACGCATTATATCTGATTTTCCGAAACTACAATATATTCAAATTTGGAACCGATCTGATAATATCATTATTAGATATAGGGAAATAACTTTTAAAATTTTGCTGGGACCCTATGGCGAAAAATAACTTTGAAGGCGATTATCTCGAAACTCCATTTTGTGCCAACCTTCATGAGACTCGGCCATTGCAAAAGTCCGACATTAATTAAATATAATATCTAAAAGATCCCAAAGTATCAAAATTTTCGTAGCATGTTGTTAAAGTGTTGGCTCTGTGTTTTAGGTGTGCAGGGTTCAAATCCGTTTCAAGATTAATAAATTTTATGTATTTTTAATACCAAATACATGTAAGTATGATCAGAAATGGAAACGAATTCTATTTATCTGTTTCAAATCTAAGTTTAAAACTTTAAGTTTTCAATGGTTTGCTAATTGTACATATACTTTGAATTGGCATTAAAAATACACAAAAACTAATTCGTTTGAGACGGATTTGAACCTTGCACGCCAAGAACACGGATCCAACACTTTTGCAATGCGCTAAGACAGTATCGATAGAATTGTGACTTTGAGATGTGATATTCAAGTCATTTCGGACTTTTGAAATGGCTGAGTCACATGAAGGTTGGCACAAAATGGAGTTTCGAGATAATCGCCTTCAAAGTTATTTTTCGCCATAGGGTCCCAGCAAAATTGTAAATGTTATTTCCCAATATCTAATAATGATATTATCAGATAGGCTCCAAATTTGAATATATTGTAGTTTCGGATGCCCTTAACTTAGAAATGTTAAAAAACCCAATTTTTTTAGGTTTAAGCTGCTCCCCCTCCTTTTCCGTTTTTTCTAAAAATGTGTCAGGGGAGGGGGAGCAGCTTAAACCCCAAAAAATCAACTTTTTTTGCATTACCCAATAAAAGAGTGCCAAAGGTATGTTCTGCCCTAATTTCGAACCTAACGGTTAAAATCATCACTAGATATTGTTTAAAAACTTTTCTATTTTTGCTGGGACTCAATGGCGGAAATAAACTTTGGAGGCGATTATCTCGAAACTCCATTTTGTTACGTCCGCAATGAGAGCCAATCAGATTTCATCTCTATATGAAATAAATATCATATATTGATCACCTGAACTCATCGATGTTCTCGTGGTGCTGTGACACAGGGAGGATGTTTAGGGTGAAGGATCGTGAGATCGGGTCCGAGACAATGAGTTGTTTTTGTAAAAATTAAAGTCTTTTATGCGTTTTGTAATAAAAATTTCAGTACATTTTCCTATTTTTCGTTAAGGAATAAGAACAACAGAATACGATAATAATTGAGATCGAAAATAAACTTATTCCCTCGACCGAATTTGAACACAATCACTCGCATCGAATCGAGTTTTCCATTCCCGTACGCTTCCAACTACACCAACCAGCTCACCATGAAACCTTACATTTATTTGCTAGTAATTAAGTCTGTCTCAAGAAAAGCGCAAAGAAGGACGTCAGTGGTAATTTTTCTAGCCTAGGCACGCTACCTAGGTATGGATCTTTAACGTGAATAAGGATATCGTAGAGATTCTTATCAGTACTTATCTTAATAGTCTTAACAGATCGGCAGGATTAATCCATTCCGAATGAAGGCGTATTTTCGTTATATAGCTGAAGATTTATTTCCTCTTACTCACGATGGCAATCAGATGAGAGTCAAATGTAATTATAATTTATTATCATCCGAAGGGAAGTTATATTTCATCGAGACAAATAGAGCAAAAAAATTCAATTGCCGTTATTATTTACCGAAAACGAAGCACGCGTTAGCCTATTTTCCAATTCCGTTAATATTTATGGATTCGTAGAATACTTTCGTTGCAATCATTTATATAAGTGACTGAAAACTGTGTTTTATTATATAAGATATATTTGTTGTCAGTCCATTGTGTAATAAACTCTCAAAAACTAAATTTTTTGTAATGAGCAAATTCGAATTTTAAGAATTAATTTTAGAATAGTGCTTTTAATGTGCTACAGCCATGCACACTTGACATTTATTACCAGCTCAGAATGGGTTCGATTCCTTTGGTTGAACTGCCTCAATTCTCTAAATTGCAGATTTTTCACGAGAAACAAGTTGGATCTTGCTTTCTTTAATCAGACGTTACCGGCTAAGATAAAACGAGGCCTAAAACTTATGTAAGTAATAGCGCATTGCTGTTTTTTAAAATTGTGAACAGCAACGTTAATGAAAAGTTCCATTTCAAATATGAAATGTTTCAGAATATGGGAACATAACACTTGTGTGACCAGTGTTTGTGCTTGTGCGACCGGAAAAAAGCAGTGTGTTTATTTGTTAATCATCGAAATATATTTTTACATTCAAGAATTAAAATAGGTTTTGCAACTGTGTTTGTAATCGATTTAATTGCTGACCAGACGTCTTTGCGGCAAATAAAAAAAGCGTCAAAGCGTTTGATTACAAACGTGTGAAATAGGTTTACTGAACCACATTCGAAATGATAAATTCACGTTAAACCCTAATAGTGGCCCCGGAAATGCCGTATTTGAATAGATGAGTGGCGACTTCCGGTTAAATAATGGTCGGAACACTCTTAAGCTTTTCTCTTTGCGTTACGAGCACGTTCATCCTGTACAATTTCTCTTTGCTTAGCTGTCTGCGGTCCAGGAACAAATTATATTCTTCTTCTAGCGATGATGTGGTCTTTTTAAATTAAATATAATTTTTTAAAAAAAATATAACACAAATTTCACACTAAAGTTGTTGTAATTCATGTATTCATGTAAATGGTCAACTTCAATTATTCTAATTTTGCCGTCTCTCTTTCTTTCAAACACAGAGATTTATCACTAAACGATCTTCAATCTCTTTTACCTAGAATATTTGATGAATATAGTCATTTAGAATCGCTGTAAGTAATTCTTAATATTTTATTTTCAATTATTTTGCATGCGTATGCACAGATGAACAATTATTTGTAATTGCTCGAGAAAATTTAAACTAATTGCATTTTATTTAGTTCTCATTACCTTCTAAATTCATTGTAATCTAAAAGAAATATAACACAAATTTCACAATTTCAGCTTTCTTGCTAATTGAAATATTGATGAGTTTCAGATTTTTGTCCAGAAATTGCTTAAAGTCGATAGAACAACATTCATTTAAGGGACTGCAAAATTTGCGTTTGTTGTGAGTACAACTTATTTTTGTGCCGTTTTTCATTGTTCTCATTTTTATTCTACTCGTCGTATAAAAAGGTAGAAACCTATATGCACAATAACTATGTTATAATGTTGATATAACGATGCCATTGAATTATTTCTGAAATTGCCCGAATGCCATCTCTGCATCCCAAGAGAAATCAAGTCAAATGTAAAAACGTAACGTAAAAGAAAAGAAAACGTAAAATCTTCAATATAATTCTTCGAGTTTTTCTCGACACAACGACCAATAATGAAATTTTTTCCTTTAATGACGTTTTATTTTGTTAACGAAACAAGATCAGAATTATTGACATCAGAATCGACAAAAGCGAGTCAAACATTCCATTCGGGAAGCTTTTGAAACTTTTGAACGCGTCTGAACCCTTTTTTCGAACTATATCGTGGCTAGACTACACTGTAGCACCCCAGAACTTGACGGGAAATTCGAAATTCCCTTCACAACACCCGCGGGTCCGGTTTGGCCAAGATGAGGACGGTACAACATTCGCGAAATACAATCCCCGAGAGAAATCACGAGCCACAAATCAAATATAGAAACGAAAACTTCATAATTCTGAGAGTGTTTTATTTTAGAAACAACAATCGTCATGATTTTTTAAAATCCCGTTTTATTTTGTTAACGCAAACAGAAATTTAGATAACAATCAAATCAAACGTTTCCATTCGGGAGCCTTCGAAGGCTTGAATCAATTACAAGATCTGTAAGTATAAGACGCATAAGACTTTATACTATTGATGTCATTTCTCTCTGCGCTGTGAAATGTAAAAAACTGTAAAATTAAAAGTGGTTTAAAGCAACACATCAATTCAATTTTTCGGCATTATCTCTGAGAATATCTCATTTAGACATTTTTTGTTCTAGAAATTATACAATTAATATAATTATACTAATTAAATGTCTTCATTATATGCACGTAGTTGTAATGAAAAAAATTAATTTAGAACAACCCCAGTAACCATAAGCGGCAAAAGCCTGCACAGAAATTAGGTTGTTATAAGATAATGCAATTTTTGTGTTTTTGTTTTAACGATTTAGAATTCTCATTTCAAAATTAAGTTAAATATTTTATTATATTTTATTTCAATTGTACGGTACTTTCAAACGAATCAACAATTTTTACCTTTCCCTTCCTGGGTAGATCCGCAACAGGAAATGATCTTTTGGAGCTAAGGGCTGATGTTCTAAACCCAATACCATCCTTACAGCATCTGTAAGTTATCAGTTAATTAACTTAATTATCCTATTACGAGTCTATTGGTTCAACCATATTGTTCTAGTTGGTTGAGCTCTGGTACTTTATATTTTTTCGTTGCAACCTTCGTAAATTCCGTAATTGTGACGTACACGGTTTAAACAGATTGTTATTGCAAAATTTGTGACGGCAACTTTTTTTCTCAGTTCAAATTCGCATCTGGTATTATGTGGACTGGTGACGTTAACATGAGTAACCTTTATCCTAACTCATGGTGTCATTGAATTTAGATTTTCACCCTCTTTTGCCGATTGCAAAATGTCTTTCAACTACTGAGCGAATGGCAATATGCCCAACATTACCCCCTTGGTCACTTAAAAGAGTCGCAAGTGACAAAAATTTGGAATCGAATACAGAAATATAACACAGCAATACTTTTAGTGCAGCGCATTGTGAGGATTTCTTTGACTCAATATAAAGGTGATTTTAGTTTCAATACGAAAAACCAGACAACCAATAAAATCCTTAAATAAATCTGTCCATTAAATGAAAGAGAAAATGAGTTCTGCAGTAGCCTTAAATAGGGACACGTCTTCGTTTTTCTCTCTGAGACAACCATAAACTGGCCTTCCACTATCGCCGACTTCATTAATGAGTTAATGAGTAAAATGATCAAATCGCGCGTGGATATTGCCGATAGTGACGTTAATCTTTGGTGACGCCACCGAATAGCCAAGATGGCCTCCTGCCGCCGATCATGTCTCAGCCAATCACATTTAACTGGCCGCGGACAGAGGCGATAGCAACAGCAGCGTGTGTGAACGTCCGACCGAAATTTGCTATTCGCCAATGACACCATCTGTTGCCGTGTGCATAAAATCTATCCATTTAGCCAAGAGGGTCGTTTAGCCGTCCCATTGCGATTCAAAGAAGGTGCTTAACATGAGTGCGACTATATCCGAACCCCTGGCCAATTTCTTAACAACGAACTGCAAAGACTAGAATCAGGCACGCACAAGATCATTTTCTTTCTGCTCAGCTCTTGTAGACGGCCCAGCTCTTTCGAGGACCTTGTGTTTTGAGGCGACCACCGAAAATCTAGATGTCATTCGTCGAACACTAGAGGACGAAATAACCAATAATGAAATATCTAGTAGCCCACTCAGTGGTCAGATTGTTTTTCGTTGTGTCGTTTGCTAAACACCAACGTGGTCCGGCGTAAAGATGCTCGAATCCTTTTACTGACCAAATGCGGGGGGGATCCGAATTCTACATCCTTTACCCTCTTTGCTTACCCAGGGGTTTACCTGCCGTTATTTTATTCCCCAATCTCCCAACACTTCCTATTATTTAGCTCCTATGCTTGGAAATAACCTTCAAGATGCACAAAAACTGTATCATACGCTCTTCGAAACGATGGGGAATCTGCAATTTAACAGCTTATCTCCCGCACTTATATGTTTCTTATAATCGCTAGTTGACGATATTCGTTCGCGGACCCTCTTCATATCGGCCGTTATCCGCCTGAGACCTGCCGTCATATCTATTCAATAAGGAGCAGGTGAAATGTTTGCCGCACTTCCTCCCAGCGAATTATTCCTTACAGATCCCTCTGACCTCACCGCTAATGATGTCCAATCGGATGAACGTTAATTTAAATAAATGTATAGCCGATTCCGGATTCGAACCCATTATCTCAAGGCATAATCTGCTGGATGGATAACCGCGGTTGAGCGAACGGAAAATGCGACAAAGATTGGTTGTTGATATCTTCGCTAATAAGCAAATCTTTGATAACAGACATTACGCTCTCTGATCGATAAATTAAAGAAATGATTAAATTATTAAAAATGATATTTGATTTGATAGAAATTAGATGTGAGGTGATTCTACTCTCGATCAGCGTCATACCTGAGCCCAGTGTCCTAGGAGAATAACAGAACATTGCCACGCAATTTGGACACATAACGTGTAGTGGGTGTGAGGAAAAGCAATAAAATATTGTTCGATAACTCAGAGCACTCGGAGAACGTAATCACGTTGCGCAAGCTTTTAGCGACACATTGTGTGGAACGTACTTAATTTTTCGATAGTTTCGAATTAACATGACTGATCCTAGCAAACGAGAGTTTTCAAGAACCATTATGACATGTTGTGCACCTGTTCCCTGAGCTAGGTGTTGTTCACTTGAAGGCCACATTAGTCGTAACTCTAAAAGTGATAAATAAAATTGTACAGAGGCAAGGTTTATAAAATAATCACCGGACGTGACCGCCGCGCCACCTAGCGTCGGTGACACCGAGTGTGACGTCACCTGGTTCCCTCTTCTCTCAATTCGAATCCTACGTAATATATAAGGTCTGGCGATTGGATTGGTGACGTCAAGATGAGTCCAAGTGACACCAAGTGTGACGTCACACGGTTCCCTTTTCTCTCAAATCGATACCTACGTAATATAATAAGGCCTGGTGACTGGATTTGTGACGCAAGGGAACCACACTACGTCACAGCGAATGTCACAGCCAATCACGGCTCTACCATCTCTCTGAGCTAACCTAAAATTTTACCACTTAGTCTATCCTGAAAGTGTTTATTATTTTAGATTGCTGGACAACAATTCGCTGACAACCCTGGATGAAGATTTTCTTCCACGCTTTGTATATTTCACGTTTCGAAATGTGTAAGTTAAAATAGTACAGGTAGTTTTGTATTTGTTCCCAATCAACTGTTTCTTATTTTTTTTGTCTTCACATTTTATTTGTTCTTACTATCTCCCATTCAACTGTTTCCTTTTTTTGTCTTCAATTTGTATTTGTTCTTACTATCTCCCATTCAACTATTTCCTTTTTTTGTCTTCAATTTTTCAAACTGATGAAATGGAGTTTTATAAATTAATTTAGTATTTGGAAATGAAATTTCGCTTTTTATTATATTTCTCTTCCTGGATAACTTTTGCAATTGTTTCTTTAACGTCATTTGATCCTCTTTTTTTTTAAAAATCCATTTGTCATTCCCGTGTTGCCAGCGATCTCAGCTTGCGATTAAGTAACCTTCAAAACAAGTTGGCAATCACTTGCAGCACTCAAGTTATGCAGGAAAACCAACGTTCAGGGAACGCTGCAAATTTCCTATTAAGGAACGGAACTAAACGGCAAAGCTGGTTCAGCCATCGCTACAGATATCTCAGGGAGAGGATTACAATTCACCATATGTATCAAGCACATTGTTTATGGTTTATTCTGTAAAAACAAACATGGATAAGATCTGTAATATCAAAAATAACCCCCTATGTATCTCCATTCATTACCTAGACAACGCAATCGCATCGACTGTTTTAGCGCTAGCCAAACGATTGATTTTCTTAGCAAATATTTATCTGTTGGTGAGTTCAACTAATGAATAATATAGCAATGTTAGCATCATATTGAGGATCTGGACAACGTGTTTGGAATGACCGAACGCGTCTCTGCGAAAGGTTACGTATATTTAGCATAAAATTGCGTAATTGGAGACCCGAGATAGAATGACAAGATATACACAATGGGTTGCTCGCATATGGACACCTCATTAGGACCACTTCCATCAAGTATTCAAAGAGAATTTAGTTGGGTCGCGTTCAATTCCTTATTAGCATTAATAAGCGATAAAATCGAGTGACGGCAATAACTGTAAAAGAAATATACTTGCTTAGCTTAACATATGGAATACTGATATTTGCGCCGTGTTATTTGTAATTATAAAGTACAAATAATTTATATTATAAATAATATCTCGGCATTTATTTTTTATGTTAGTAAGAAATTCACTCAGTGTCGAAGCAACTAAGATGGGTACAGAAACTCTTGTAGCTTTATTGATTAAAATAACAAAGGAAAAAAATTGCATTCGATGCCGAATGGGAATATCATATTTTGAACTACCGCAGCTCCTGTTTATTTTTCTGTGCTCATTTCTTGTTTTGCATTTGAGCTAATTTTTCATAAACTATTCTATTGTTAGTCATTTTCGTGGGAATCCTTTCCACTGTGACTGTCGTCTAACTTGGCTCGCCGTGTGGTATCGCAATCAGGCGGTGGAAATAGATCAGAAGTCTCCGGTCCCCATCTGCACTTGGCCGGATTCGAACAAAGGCAAAAGTCTCATAGAAGTTCCGCTAATTAATTTCAAATGTGGTAAGTATGGGAAAGGTAAAAATGACGAGCGTACAATCTCCTGATATCCCAGCTGACATTTAAAAAATATCCCAGTCAAGTGCGAGGAGTACCTGATGCGAAATTACGAAGACTTACAAGATAGATAATGTACACGATGCTTGGGAGAGACAAATAACTAATTGGTGTTACTAAGCAAGATTATTGAAGTATTTTATAAAGCATTTAGGTAACATTATCGAACATTGAATATATACAGACTTTAATCCTCTTTTTCACACAGAAGCTGTGTAAAATCCCAAGCGATCTCCATCCTTTGATGCAAACCCTATAAGAAAACTTCTAATAAAATGTCTCCCGCTTTCAGGCGCCAGCAAATCTTTATTTTCCGAGTGTCGAGAATGGAATACGACCAATGCCAGCTCTACTACTTTAAATGAAACTCGTAATGCAACAGATAACCTGCGGTTAAATGATTCTTGTTTCGGTGAGTCGATTACTCTAAATAAATAGTACGGACCAAAGGTACTTTTTTCTTCTTCCAGAATCCGAGGTTTACTTAACCGATATTGCGAACTAGTTATGCGTTAACATTGTCGCTCTACTTCTAGTTTACGGAGAGCAAGAACCCTTTTTGTGACTGTTATTTGCCAGAGCACTTCATGCGACTGATATTATTACACTTTCGCAATTTCGAATAAAGACATGGTTGCTGTTTGCGCACCAATGGACACTTGAACTGTCACTCCTCAAGTGAACAACTTATTACACCGTTATTTGGCGAAGACCTAAAAACCTATTTTGTCAATAACATAAAAACATATGTGTCTCTGGGCTAAAAAGGGGTAAACGTAGATCGACAATCTGCACATACAGATGCCGGTCTGCCTTCATTAAAACAGCAATGGGTAAAAGGAATACATTAGGGCCTTGCCATCTCAGATGCTATCGAAAATGCGAATTGGCAATGGACTTTGAGGCTGAACTTTGAGGCTGAGACGCTTTAAAGACATTGCCAAAAAACAAAACATATTAAAAGAAAAAAACGACTTGAGCGAAATTATTTTTATCGTCCAGGTTGCTCTAGGGGATTTTACGGTCCCCACGTCAGCCAATTGAACGACCTCAACTGCCAATTGTGTTCCGAGTTTGAGACGAGTCAACCCGGAAGTACTTTGAAAAGTCAGTGCCACTGCCGCACCGGATTCTATCGAGAAACTAAAAGCAATAGCTGCACTCGTAAGTAATGAACTCTCAGAACAGTGACATATGCGAAAAAAAAACCACTTCAAAAATAAAACATGTTACAAGAAAAACAGGTTCACAATATTCTGTCATTGCTCATTGGAACTATTTGACATTGGGAAAATATTAAATTAAAACTTCCCCCAGTTCTGATTGGTGTGCTGAGAAATCTCTAAAAAGTTGTTCGATTAAATTTACCAATACGTTCAGAAAAAAATTCCAATTTGATGATGTCATAAGTATGTTGTTGACAAAGCCATTCGCCCACAATGTCTAGCATGTCCGATGGGCTTGTACAAGGCCCGTGCCGGGGACCTGGAGCCTTGTCTCAGCTGCGCCAGAGGGTCATCCACTCACACTAATGGTGCTTCCATCTGTGACTGCGACGCTGGCTATTACATGAAACATGGCTCCTGCTTAGGTAGGCACTAATTAATTTATCCCGTTTACGATGATGACGACACACGTGACTACAGAGTAGAGATATAAATCCAACATGACGTGATAGGGGTGACGCGAACGATAGACTCGGATAAAAATGACTGGCAGGAGGGTTATAGGGCTTTGAAATTTCAGCACTATACCGTTCAATAATAAGCGACCATCACCCACATAACACTGATAATTTACTTTTGCACTGCAACATTAACTTATTTTTTCAGATCTATTTATTTTTAGTAATTCAGTTTCCATAAAGCATTTTGAAATGCCACATGGTTCATAATCGCATTATGCAATTTACATTAGAATCCTTAAGTCATTCTGTCGAGATTTTCAATAATCAAAATGAAGGTTCGACCAGGAAGGCGTTATTCGATTACGCCTTCCTGGTCGAACCTTCATTCATTCATTCATTCAAATCACCTGAAATTAAATCACTTACTTTTTTATACTATCCAAATGAATGTGATGACAAGGGAGTAGAACTTCAAAGTGCTGGGCACACTCCTCAGGAACCGGTGGCGAGCACGAAAATGAATAAAAAATGAGTTTCGACAAGAATAAATTATTCATTTTTATTCATTTTCGTGGTCGCCACCGGTTTTTGAAGAGCGTGTCCAGCACTTACCCACATCACCCTACAATTACTTTTATGCTGTAAAAAATGCAATCATTTGAAACTGTTTCTGTCTCTGTAGTCGTCTGTTTTAACGTTTTAAATACTCTGTGTTCGGTAAATAACATGAGTTTCATTGTACGCAAATTGCATCCGATTTTGGGTCAAAACACTCAGTTTAGTTTTAGTGTTCTGATCATTTGGTTCAATTGTTTCTTTTTCTCCGTTTCGACGAAAACAAAAATTCGAATTTTAGAAATGCCACTACATTAGTTTGAGTTTATATTATTTTTTTAGGTCGTAACCTAGAAACATGATCGCTTTTTTATAATTGAGGATATTACCTTTTATAGCCCATCGCAATGACATATGCTCATAGATGGAATGCATTGACATTTTGAAATAAACTCAATTTACAAGTACATATACCGTATTTAAAATAGTCATAAGTCGTTCTTCATAAAGCACAATCGAATCACCAAATAAAATTCAGGCTCTTCCATGAATCGATCATAAGGAACTGCTTATCGATTAGATGACGATAGTTAGAAAAATACATTTTATATTTTATCATGCGGTGCAATATCTGGAATATGAGTTGGATTCTTGAGGGGGGGCAAAAGAATGCTACAGGGCTTCTGAAGAGTTGATATTTTGACCTCCTTCCCTCTCTCCTTTACCCTGCAGAATGTGCACCAAACACGTACAAGACGTACCGGGGCCCGCGTAGCGTGGGCCCTTACGGCTGTTTCCCCTGTCCGGACGGCAGGATCAGTCCTCGAGCGTCCACCTCCATCCAGCAATGCGTGTGCCTGACGGGGAGCGTCAACGATTCGAGAAATTCCTGTTCGGTCGATCTGAGTCGGCAGCCCCAACACCCGTCGTCGGTGAAGCAACTGATGAGTCACGGCGACGCGTCCATCAACGTCGGTGAGCCAAACCGACTCAGAACCTCCCTTATCCTTTATTTAGGGGGTCATCAGGGTTAGCTACTAATTTGCGGCATATCTTCTGGTTTTGAAATTGACAATAAATTTGAGTTAATGCTTCTAAACGGGTGCACATCAACGTTGTTTTGAGTTATTACCATTTTAAAAGGAATCGCAATTGCGGTCGTCCAGGGCTTCATAAAAAATGTCTTTATCCGTCTTAGTCTCCTAGAGCGTGTGTGTTCGTGAAAAAGAGTTAGTGCTTCCACCAATTTCATTGCGGGAATTGTCCACCTACACAGCCCACTGCAAATGAAAGCTCAACGAAGAGAAATACGAGAGATCGTGTAGGAGTAAACATTCAGTGATAAAAATAATCTAATTCTTTCCGGTCGATAATAAAGTCCATAGGCCTGCTCATTTATATTTGCAATAATGAAACTAAATCAAACTTATTTGCTGAAAATCGACTCGTATTCGAAACAATTTTAGAAAAATAATAAATTTACGTTTTTATTTTTTGTATATAAGAGGCAAAGTCGTACTTGAAATATAATAATAAAATATTCATAATAAATTCATAGTAAATTTATGAATCGCCGTCGTCCTTTGTCGTCAGTTGCAATGATGGATCGAATAATAGTGTTTTCTATTATTTTATTTGAGAGTTTGTCGCCGACTCTGGTCGTCTTTTTTCGTCCGGTGCTGTCCCGGAGACAACCCCTATTTCATTATGAATATTTTATTATTTATTTTTTGTGATTAAAAATTATTTTCTTTTCCTAGATTAGAAATTACAAAACTATATAGGGAACATAAGATATCGAACTTCACTGTTTTACTAGTCAGCTATCGGTGTGTGCCAAATACAGGGGGCAGCAAGAAGAAAATTGACTGAAACGCCGAATTACTGCTAAAGCAGCGAGTTTCATTTAATGAATGAAAAACGACGAGGGGGTGTTTGAAGGAAAGGCAGGACACCAATCTGGCTTAAGCCAGAGACGAGTGTCAATGGTTCCATGGTGACACGAGATAAATGGGTTGGTAGAAGCATTTCGGTGTCCAACTAAACTTTCTCTCTCATCAGATAAGTCTCGAGCGATCAAACGATCAAATTAGGCGTCTCGTCGCAAATATCCAGGCATATAAAGACCTTTTTTGAAAAAAAGAGACGTAGTTCCACCGCACCAGAGCGACTTTACATGGATGTAGGGCAGTATTTCAACGTTAAATTCGCTCTAATGCCTCTAGGTCGTGCAGTTTAGAAAGCAGCTTCGCGCGGCATGATTCCTCAGAAACGATTCCGCAGATCCACTTTTTGGAAAAAAAACCAGACTCGAATCTTGAGGTCATGCAAAACCATGTTGATCAATTTTGTTTGTTTGTACAACAATGTAGTTTTCTGAACAATAGCAAAATTTGCGACGTTAAAAGATTACTAATAAAAAGTACTGTATCCACTTACGACTACGCTGTCCAGGCCCTTGAGTTGGATTAATTGCTGAACTAGAAAATCCGAATACGTGTCCAGTCCCAATGCGCTGTCTTCAGGGGGTTTCTCAGAGGAAAACTAAAATTCTTGACAAAATATTTGTCAACCAGTGTTATTACGTGGAATACAAAATGGAATACTGCAAAAATTGCATAAACGGATGATATTGTCAATTACTTATATTTACCTGTACACTATTTTCAGATTAACAATTTCACACAGATTTCAACAATTGCTCATTTGTGGCATAAGACTGCAATTATTGAATCCTAGGACAATGACATGTTTATACTAATCGTGTGGCAATATTATTGAGTAGATGAAATGTATTCATTAGAAAGGCCAGTCATGGATATTGACATGCATATTGGAAGCCCAACAACAACGTTTTGTGTTAATTAGGGAGCAACAAACAACACTTATCTCAGACGCAAACCGTAATCATTATTCAGACGATAGCATCACCATGACTACAATAATATTGGCATGTCGTTAATAACCTTCCTTAATTATAATATTAAATAATATATAAGCAAGTGGATAAACCGCTAGATAATTGAAGCGTTTCAGCTTACGATAACAATTCACAATTACGTCATTATCACTTTCTTGCCTATTATTGCATCTCATTTGCCATTGGAATTCGTGCACTATTCTTGTTTGATCGCGGATTTTTCGG
>JAQGBY010001410.1:0-29597 GCA_034698785.1 Mycogona germanica | reverse complement strand
CCAAGCACCATGAGGGGGACGTAAGCCTGTAGTGCGGTTGACTACAGTTGATGGAAACTAAAAAAAAAAAAAAAAAACAGTTGGCACCAGAGTGTGCTGTTCATTGATTGTCAGGCCAGATCAGGTAAGGAGCAGCAGTCATCGTATTTGTAAGGTTTGGACACAGTTCAACTGCATTTTTATTTTTTGGTTGAACGTCTTTGCAAGAAAAGCACACTATGTCCAATAAATGAAGCAATTTACGGGTTCAAGCCTACCCCTTCAAATCCGTAGGCAGACGCGATAACCGCCAGACCAACCGGGAAGGACGCCCAGGTAATTGTAGGGTCAGTTTACACGATATAACTTTTTAGGATTTGGACGATGGACGTGTCACTTTGTTCGCCTATGCGATGAAATTAAGTTTTTCAACGTGCGAATGGCTCCCACATAATTTGCAAAAACAAAACAAAAAAAGAGCTGCAGTGTAGCTAAATAAAATAAGACTGTGTCGGCTATGTGTCCCTGTGGGATCGGCTCCCTGTCCTGCTGCTCATGTTCTCCGCCCATAAAAACGACCCTGGTTGGTTATTGGGGGGAAGGACTGGATTGTGTGTGGGCGGCGGCAGTAGAGAGTGTGAGAGAGTGGAGGCTCAGTTGCAGATGCTCTAGTCTCCCTTTTTCACCCTTTTCGATCAGGTCAACTGCAGGGAAGTTTTCCGGAACAGGGCAACGGTCTCCCTACGGCGGTTCAGCGTTCTCAGCACCAGTCGGGAGCGCCGACCATTCAGGCCAGACTCGTTTGTTGAAATTTTGGCGACCCGGATTCGCACAAAATAGCATCGTGCCTTCCATTTTCAAATGCAAAGTAACGATTTTGGATAAAACCTTTTGTTTTGCCATTTGTATTTTGTTCTTGTCTTCTAGCTTCTAAACGCTCAAAAAGCGTTCAAAAATTAATTTATCTTGTAAAAATAAATACATGTATGTTCGAAGAACGTAGAGAAATATATATTTAAAAAAGCTTTATTACAGTACGCGATTTGATAAATGTTGTACGTGCAGTATAAAATATTGTTATTTGCGAAAATATCATCAAAAAACATTTTTGTTCGATTTAGGTGACCGATTTAGCTGACCCTTACATCTCTGGAACAAAATCTCATTTGCGCAGACACAAATAACACATGAATTTTTGTTCTGCCATTTCTATCGCCTGCGGTATTGGTTTGCGAGTACATGCAGTGACGTTTTTTCAATCGAATTTCGGCAACGTTGTCTCCGCGGGAACGACCTAATTAACCATAGAATCGCTATAAGTGGGATGGGGATCTCAAGTCGAATACTTGCTGATCAGTCTTGCGATCGAATTTTGAAACGAAAATAAGCAGACAAGCCATGAATGAGACTATTAAGTCTTCTCTGTTCGTCTCGGGAATAGCGCGCCTGACTACGCATCAAAGGGGTTATGAGTTCGAGCCAGCAATTTACATCAAAAATTTGCGAAGGGGGAAAATGACAAAGATGAAAGAACAAAAAAAAAAACACAGGTACACAGTTCAACTGCAAAGTGTCTAAGCACCATGAGGGGGACGTAATGCCTGTAGTGCGGTTGACTACAGTTGAAAAAAAATTAAAAGAAAAAAGAAAAGAAACTGAACTGCTTATTTTGGCATAGAACTACGAGGAAATAAAAATAATCGCGCCCACACACATCGGTTGTAATTCGAATACGACTCGTCGTAGCCCAGTTGGTTTAGCGACTGACTTACTGTGGTTCGGCGGTCCCGGGTTCGATTCCCGGCGCGGGCTCTCGAAAATTTCGATCCCTAAGCACCATGAGAGGTACGTAATGCCTGTAGTGCGGTTGACTACAGTTGATTGAGAAAAGAAAAGTTATGATAACCTGTTTTCGTACGATGCTGTCGTGGCAGGTCAATTTCCCGATTTACTTCCCGTACCTGATGCGGAGAATGAATTAAGTTCTACGCCAAAAGTCAATTTTTTTCATAATTCAGTGGCAAGAGAAAGTGGCTGTCACTGGTTTTTTTAAGGCTTACTTTTAACGCAGAATTATGCTAAGAAGGCAGTACTGGAAATGGAGATAGGCATGAAGATTATATAGGAAAGTGAGAGCGTTCAAGAAGTGACAGAAGTGGCCAGGTCACACAAAATAAACTGACGATTACTATGTGAAAAAATAATGGGAAGGAGGGGAGGGGGAATTCTTCTAAATGCTACTGATAAATACATTGTTTATTCTTTGTTACCGGATGCCGACCAGTCAGGAACTTGGGAGTTGCTAGAGGCGTAGCTAGCTTTCACAAGTAATTATCATTAGCTCATTTAGGAGACGAGACGGCTCTTTACACTAATGATGTTAGTCGGATGAATATCGCACTTTTTCTATGCATGACGCCCCGATGATTGACATAGAATAAGAACACGATCATGGATAGCTGCTGATCTGTTTACAATACAATATTTGCACGATTTACCGTTTCTACCTCGTTTTTGTTTTTGCACCAGATTGTCTCTCGAGATTGATAGTGTACGCAGTGTGACGAAATTGTAGCGCGAAATTGAAGTGTCGGGTCGATTGGCAGTGAGAAAAAGTGAACTTTTAATTAAGATTGTCGTCATAGGGTAGTCATACTGCAAGTGTGCTTGCGTGAGTCAGATATTTGAATTGGGTTTAAGAATTTGGGACAAATGAGCCTTCCAAATCGTAGGTGTCTTCCTGAAATACAGATCTATTTCTATTTGGTACATGCAGATAACGTAATGAGATAGCAATAAATTTAAGTAAAAGAGCCTTCACCTGCTTTTATTAATCAAAGATTAATAACAACTCATTTTTCTAAATCCAAATTTTCTTCCAAAAATGACACAAGGACATTTCCAAATTCTGAAAATGTCAAATCCGGTCTCGAATGAGTTAAGCTAACAGAATTTGTGCTTAATGTAAGTTACACAGGGACCCCCTGCTCACCCTGACTACGCCATTATATTAAAAAAAAGTATATTATTATATATCAAGGTCTCAATCTTCTGTTTCTGCCACTTCCGTGTGACCGTTTTAAGTGCAGAACTAAAATGTCAACAGTTTCCTCTCATTAATTTCAACAAGTGATTCTTGGAAATGGCATGAATGTAAGTGCTAATAGAATTATCGACGCTGCGATTGTCGGCTTGTGGCAAAATTTCTTGGTTGAAAAAATTGTATTGAAAAAGTTATCGTATATTCAGCAAAACAATCATATTCCTGTTTAGCCAACACATTTTCCTTTGGCCCCAACAAGTTGGCAATCACTGTTTGCAACTCGCTCCCGAAATCCTCCAATCATGCATCTACGGATTGCTTACATTACTTTTTAATGGGCAGCATGAATTGACTGATTTATGAATAGAGGGGATAATAAATGAATAGAACTGACCAACCAAAAAAAAAAAAATTTTTTTTAAATTAAAAACATGTGATGCTTGTAATTTTAATGCGCCTATGAGAAATTATTTATTATTTATTCCTGAATAAATATATGAATAATGGATGAATTGAAGATTTCTAAAATCTTAGAATTGTCAGACAGGTCGCCAGTGGCTTTACCAAGGGTTTAACAACATTGGTTGTGCTGCATTGTTAAGATGTAATGTTTTATTTAGACTGCAATATAAATATGTTGCCGGGCCTACGATAAAAAATTGGGTGGTGCGGCGAGGACTTCGGGACCCTTTTAGCATAAGCAAAGTGTTTGTTTTAAGGATGAATCAGTTTCTTGATGACGTCTTCCATTTATTTCATAGCTGAAAACACATTAATTACATCTGCATGTTGAGTCAGCGGGTTATTTAAGTTGCAAGTCAAGGTGTACGAGAACTCCGCCTATTATATCATGTGCCTGCAACCTCTTGTGCCACCCACACTTTTGTCTCGACGAAGTAATCATTTTGAAAACTACCAAAAAATGAATTAGTACTTTTAAAGCTGACAATTTCGTTACCCAGAAAGACTTTCCAATCTTTGATCACCACAGACTTTTAGAGTTCAGGTGACAAAATGGCAGAACTCTTTAATTGGAATCAGATCAGGAGTAAGTTTTTTCACAACGTAATTCACCCTATATTATTATACTAGTAAAAAAAATCGAAGTTGAAATGTCTTTTCAATAACAGCTTGCCTGTTATACTGCATAGTAGGGCGGTTAAAAAAAATTGAATGTGCAAAACCAAACTTCCGCTCTATTGAGATATCATATGGGCACCATCATGCGTTTTTCCACACGCAGTTTCTCATAAAGGAATCAGTCATTCCCAAAAAAAAAATCGATTCTGGATCTTGGATCCACAACATTCAGGAGATTCTGAAAACGGTAATGTTTCGATATAATTTATAACGAGTGTGTGGCGCGTAAACATTTGCTCGCAGGCCAACCCCCGCGAACAGCTTGAGTCTATTTTTTGATCGGAGAAACTCGTGTATACATGAGAACGTCTGGGGCGGGATAAGATGTAAACTGGAAAACTGTTTTTATTCGGTCGGCTGCTTTCCTCTCGAGATAAAAATATACAATGCGCATCATAGTAGTCCTCGTTGAGTTGAGGCTTATTGGACAATCCGAGATGTGCCATCGAATAGAGTGGAACGTCGTGGCTGGTTAATTATTTTTTTTTTGGTCTGTTATTGCTTTCCCGGCTGTTTCCTCAACTGCGCGTCAGTCGACAAATTACGCTGGTGCTTAAGATTCCCCCATACATCCTCTTGAGACCTAACTGAAACAGAAACTGGATAAATGGTCTGGTTTTTTAAAGAAATCTTTCAGCTAAGATCGTTTTTTTAAAAATAATATTCACTGAAGTGACGGGTCACAACAAGAAAATTCTGTACCCCTCTCAGTGCTCAGGCACTATGTGAGAGGCACATTTTCACCAGTACCCCGAACCAAAGCCCGCGCCGGGAATCGAACCCGGGACCGCCGAACCACAGTACGTCGCTTAACCAACTGGATATACAAAATGGAATATTTACCGAAAACGACTGACACCTGTCTGAACGTCAAAGTACTCTATTTAAAGGTCAAAATACTGAGCTAGCTCTCCTCTCAATTTCGAAATTCGTGGGAACAAACCCAAGAACCCAATTTTAATCGGTTTTTGTCGTATAAATTTTTTCGCTTTTGTTTGACGGAGCTGTGACGTTTGGTAAATGTTCCCAAAACAAACGTAAAAAAGTGACGTCGCTGCGTGACCCTGACCCAAGAGTATTTCTTTAAATCTAAATAATTTCCAAATACATGTATGGACGCGAGGGGGTCTCTGGAGGAACCTGCATCGTTAGTTTTCGTGGGCCGGAAAGTACCGAGAGGGGTTTCTCTCTAGGACCCCTCGAATGTCCATATTATGCCGCTTCCGTTACTTTATTGACGACGTTTGACTTATTCGAGACAGGAAAGGGGGCGGGGATGGCGGATGGAGGAGGAGGAGGAGGAGGGGAGATGGACAAATAAGCATAAAGCACGTTCGTTCACTTTAGTGGCGCGGCGTGGGCAACGCAACCATCGTTGACATCGGTTTCCAAAATTTGAAGCATGCGTTTGTAACTTTTATTTAAGCGTGATCGATAGCGATCGTCTCGATAGATAATAGAAGCTTGGAAGATAACGAGCGTTCTGCTTCCAGGATAAAATTAATGAGATCAAATCAATACTCTCCTGCGCTTACAAAGTACACAGAGATTAAATCGCAAGAATTGCTTGATCAATAATCCTTGCTCCTTTTTTGGTAATAGCGATGGACAATTTTTTTCTTTTTATGTTTACAAAATCGACTTTTTTTTCGCTACAGGAAACCTTGAATAGCTTCACAATGATAGGCTAAAAAATATGATATAAATAAAATAGGTTTCCGCTGGATGTGCGATATTTTCGAGAATTTGAAGGGATGTGTCACCGGTTGTGACGTAAATAGGATATTATGTGCATTTTCCCCCAGCTATAGAATTCTCCAAAAAATAATTGTCTACGTGCAGGAGGCGCACAGGATTGCTTCATTACTTTGTAAGTCTTTTTTTTTATCGTGATAGAAATAGTGAAAAATGTATAAAAGCAGGCTGCCAGTTTTGATTCACGGTAGGTTGAACACTTTCGTGCGGACGCAATCGAGTGACGTGCGCCGCATTTCCTCTGTACACATTTGATGATACTGCATATACGTCTCAGTTTGAAATACAGTAAACATACATACTGTATATTCTTGTAGTTGGGGATTCGCGTGGATTCTGATGCGCATGTCGTGCCTAGGCAGTGTCACAGAAAATTTTTTTTAGACGTCACAACCGCACGCGAGTTTCGTAATCTAACAGGTAGATGACGTCCTCATAAAATATTCGTTCGATCTCCTAAGACCCGGAACCTTATAGTTGAGCTCCCCGAAACTTGCTCCAATAATGATAGTCAATAATACAATCAAATAAATAATATAATAGAATAGAATTAATGATAGAATTACGAATTACGCCGTAATAAGTCATTACACGTTTTCTGAGAGCGTTCCAACTTTTCTTGGCAATAACGCGGAGAAATTAAAAAGAAAACTAAAACTATTAGAAAAACTAAACAAACCCAGAATATACATCGGTTATTCGATGCAGTGCAAATGGGTATAAAACACGAGGAAAAAAGTGAGTTATTCTATCCTCATCGCATTTGAGGCATTTCCAATCGACAGAACAAGGGTCTCTGAGGGATATTTTTATAGGCTTGGTAACTATTTCATTTCCTGGAGCACATTTCCGGGAAGGCAAGTTGGGATTTATAGTTTGGCGTCGTTGGAAGAGTTGAGACCGATGACTCTTTGGAAAGTTTGAAAGTAATCTTGAAAGTTTGTCGACGGTAAATGGTGGGGACGGAGATAGGTTTCTTAGATATACGTATACTGAAACGCCGGTTTGTCTCAAAATCAGTTATACGTTTTTTGAATGCGTTGATAAAACCTAGTAACAACTTGTAACTTGTCTTGGTGAGATCATTCAATACAGCAGAATCAGCGTTTATTCTACAATCGCCAATAAAAAATGCAATATATTGATAGGACGACCCCGGCGCAGCCTAAATTTCGTTACGACAAAACATGTAATTTGATAAAAAAGATCGGAATATTTCTTTTAGTGCTTTTATACGAGTATTTGAGCAACATTAGTTTTTGAAACGCTGTACTGAGAAAAATTCTGATTAAATTTGCGAAGCCGTGTCAGAATATGGTAATATTCTGACACGACTTCTCGTTTTATTCGTTCTCATATCGTTTGGATGTAAACTTACATCTTTTATCCTTACATATTTAAAAATCCAAAGAAAATTCAGTGAGGGGTAATACTATTAGATAATTATGCCTGTTAAATAACACACTGATGCATGTAAATACTCGTTTAAAGCAAAGTACATGTGTAAATAAAAACAAATGCTGTTTTTGTACAGTTTAAGCACAGATAAATGCTCAGGAGGCACGACTTTTTACTGTTTCAGACTGTTAAGCGAAATGACAAATACAATGTATTTTTTAATGCGCCTCGAATCGATCATTTACAAACTGGGAAATTTGTATTGGTCTGTTGTGTTTCAATAAGCGGTGGTAGTACTAAGCAAATTTGTGGCTGTCCATGGGACATTTCCCATGTGATTTGGATCAATTGGATTTCACTCAATTTGGGTTAGCTCAAAAGGAACGCTGTTCTGCAAACTCTTGTAACGAATGGCTCTTGACAATTTCTTCGTGCGCCAAAGTGTACAGATTTAATCTTCTTGAGACTGTGTGCATTCAGGCCGCATGAAGGCCATCAGATTTCTCGATCGTGGTATGATTCTGAAAATGTAGAACACATGGCAAGACTGAATTAATGGGGCGACTCAAATTAATTGTTGCTACAAATGGGAATTGAAACTTTACATTTCCAACAATTAAAAAGAGAGTGGATTTTCTTGATGGCGCTCTCAGGAGGATATTGGATAGCAATGTTGGGTGGTTTATTCGTAATGAATGAAATTTTGACAGGATCGCGGTTGGAACGCAACAAAAAAGAAAAGCAGCGTCAACGCCCTCCCATTGGCTTATATCATGATACATTCGTAACTGACGACGCGTACGCGTCATCAGAATTTGCTTGGCTGCGGGGGAGTCGACGTGACTAGCCAATTATATTGGTTTTACCGCACATCCTCTTTGTGGCACGGAACGCCGCTTGATGGTTGACGTGCGCTAATGCAAAAATGGTGTTTGGTTTGAGGATAAATCGGGCAGGTTGCGTCTATATATCAGAAGAATCGTGCGGGCTGGTCTCCTGTGGCGCCTCCTCACGCACCCTTTACCAACATTAATTTCAAACGCTTATCGAGCTGGTGGGCGTTTCATGGTTTGTTGTCTCGTAAAGGGTTCGCCGCTTTTAAATACCTAGCGATGGCACCGAGGAGTGGAACGCACCCCCACCGCAAATAACTTCGATGCTCCTCCATCTGCCACAAATTGGCTTTTCATTGGCGATAACTGGATTCTTGTTTCAGATATCCATTTGCTATAACTGTACTGAACTTGGCATGCACATCTTCACGAGAGCTCGTTAATTGAACCATTTTATCTACATGTACTTAAGAAATTTAATTAAGTAATTAGAACTCTTCAAGTTTAGCTTGAGGTTTGAAATCTGAAAAACTATCATCGCTTTCATGACCTAAATTGCCTCTATTGGCGCTACGCTTTATCACCAGCTGACGGCAGACAGAGATTGTCGCCACTGGAAGCGCCTGGTTACCGAAATCCCAAACAAAAATCGAAATTATTTTCTGGAGAACCACCAGGAAACGCCAATTGACTGTGAAACACAGAGGGCATACCACGATACAACGATACAAAGCGGACAAATTCAAAAACACAAGTGACGCGTATCTGTAAACACGTAAACGTGGGGTCTCAACCGGATGTACTTGTGTTTCTATGAACAACGATTCAAAGTTTTTCACGACAAACTTGTCGCGAATTGTGGGCTAAAAATAGTCGATACGCCTGGTGCCCGAGTAATAGGGGCTGCGGGAGACCTTCCATCTTAACGGAGCTAGGGTTTTTGCGATGGTGGAATGATTGATGGCATAACTTGTCCGTTTTTTAAATTATAAAATGTATACCATAATGGAATCGGGTTACCAGTATTTTGACCCGGGTACACCAGATCATTTTTATACGGCATCTTTTTGTGCATGATGTATATTTACAGAAGACCCACGTTCAGTTCAAAACTCACTTCCTGAGAAAGTCAGTTGTTGCCTCATGCCAGTTCCTGTTTTTGCAAAATACCCTGGTTAGGGATGTCCCAACCTCAGTTCACGAATGCAATGCTGCAAACTATCGCTTCATTTTTACTAACGCCAATTGCAAATCCGTTCTTGAGTCACCTCTCAACCGCTAATTTTGATATTGAAGGTGTTGTGAAACACGCCGAGACAGATGTAGAATAAATGAAAAAACACTAATTCCAAGAAAATGGAAACCAGTATAATAATGTCCGACCGTCATCAAGTGATAATGGCCTAGCGGTCGAAAGCTCGTGTATTTTATATTCTCTCTGTACCTGACGGATTAAATTGTCTTACTATCGGACATTATTATACTGGTTTCCATTTTCTTGGAATTAGTGTTTTTTCGCTAATTTTGAGCTGAAAATATTTCCATGTTCTCGTACTTCGAGCAGTTTCTCGATTTTGTCGTTTATTTCGATCGCCTTTGGAACTATCGCTTGTTCTCTTAAACTCTTTTCTCTTTTGCGTTTTTTTAAATATTAAAACAAGATGGGGTAAAAATGATCGTTTTTAAAAAATCATAATGCGTATTTTTTTACGCTTTCGTCATTAGCTAGCTAGCCATGATATGAGATTTAAAAGAGCTAGCTGTTACTTACGAACGCGTCTTCAAATTGTTGTGTCTATTTTTCGCCTATGTTTCTGAGACATATATGATATTGCTACCTTTTAACCCTTCGTTTAATCGTTTAATTTATTAACCGAAGAGTTAAAAGGTGGCGATATCATATACCTGTCACACTTCGTCTTATCTGTAATTTGTTTTGTATTAGTGTGGACAGGAGATAATTTAAAAGTCGTATATATGAAGGTCAAAGAGCAAGTAAGAATGTAACTGAGAGAGCAAAACTTTCTCGACGATTCTTAGGTTCCTAATCATAATGCACAACAAGAGAGCCATAACTAAGAGCATTTTTAAAATCTCCAATAAATATCGCCGGACAAAGTGCAGCTGTCATGACGATTACGTGTTTTGAAGAATAAACCTTTTTTGTGTTTTTCCTTTTTCGAGATAACGTCGTGTTTGTTTCGTCGAGCGTAAAAAAGAGTAGGATAAATATATATTTTTTAAACTTTAGCCAATTTGAGAACGTACACAAGGTCACAGATTTTTTAAAATAATTCAAATTAACTGTAGTCAACTGCACAAAAGACGTTACGTACCCCTCATGGTGCTTAGGCACTATGCGAGGGGCACGACCAGTACCTCAGGATCGAAATTTTTGAGAGCCCGCGCCAGGAATCGAACCCGCTATAACAATTCGAAGAAGCGAGTGACAATACATCTCATCTCATGGAACTCATTTAACATAGCTTAGCACAAACCGCGGTCATACAATTTGTATATTAACAAGCTCATACAGTACTTTCTAACAAAAAATCTGCACCAAACATTTTTAATTGGATCATGAAACTTAAATCGACAGTGTCGACTAGTGGAATAGCCTTAACGAGTCTCAAGTCAAAGGCCTCTTAGGATAGGACAACCGCACCTTTGCCCTTAACTGGTCGTTCGACCCCCGCCATAGGCTCCATCCGGGGCTGCCGGTGGGTACGTGTTGTAATTGTAATTGTGCGATGTAGGTACTAAGCAAATTGAAAATGATTGCTCTATCATTTACATGTACATTCACTTGTACTGTATTTCGACATGTCTTATTTATTTGATTAGTCACTCCCACGTCTGGGTGCGCGCAGAGTGCATACACCTGTCCATGAACACATGCACAGGTACATTTGTTTATGCATTCGAATGCCTACGACAGACACTCGCTCTCACTCGTTGGAGTCTCACAATAATTCAGTAGCAATAGTTTTAATGATTGCTGGTTTCGAATCGATACCGAGTAACAGAGGTTGACTACTCATTCTCCTACTAATTATAGGTGTCCCTGCAAAGTGTGTTCCTTTAGAAAAAGTCCAAGCAATGCAATACGAGAGCAATGTTCCCTCGTTGCGCCGGAAGAAATTATTGTTGAGAAATTTGTAATTAGCCTTATGAAAAATTGATGTCAGTCTCGTTAATTTAAATAGTTTCCTTTTCCAAGTGGCGTCGCGTGACTGACGCGAGCAAAAACTCGCTATCACAACATACGTGTACTTGTAGCCGCCACGACTGAACTCAATATGGCAATGAGATTAATTGTTCCCGAAAAAAATTAGTTGCAGCTAATACTTTTCTTATAACCAAATTCGTAACCTTCCTGACTATATTGACAATACCAATCAATGCATGACGGCACTGAAGATATAAAAAACGCAGACTACGCTACCTTGATCCGATATCCAACAGTGTACTTGTGTTTAGATTTCTTGCCCTTAAAATGAAAATCGTTCATTCATTCAATTGAATATATTTAAAAAATTTATATTCAATTCGTTGGTGTAAATGTAGGATTTATTATTTTCTAATGCAGCCTCATTTTAATATTGCACATAAATAATTGGATCGAAAAATACGGTATCACCACAATGTATGTAGTGATGTGCTCTACTCCGGTTTGAAATCCACAACAGCAAAATCAATCTTGAATTGCATGCCTTGCTTGCTCAGATGCTACGCCACTGCTTCTTTTACGAGAAGCAAGGGGCAATGCCCAATTGGCGATGAAACCAATTTCGGACGTGAGGTATACCGAGTTAACCGGCGCCTGCAAGTCTCTTCAATTATTTTAATTAATATGTTCATGCCATAGGGACTTTTTCTCTTGAACAACGTATTTGAGAGCTTGGACGTGTTTCAACGAACTCTTCTACAATGGCGGTGGTTAATCACCATATTTATTCCAAAATAAAAATGAAATTTCTAGGAAATGAACAGACTTTTTGTGACAGTCAATTAAGCAGAACCGAATTACAAGTTTTTTTTTCTTTCCAAGAAGTACGGAAAATTTAAAATTTGATTATTGTATTTCTAAACTTTCATAGAGAAAAAAACAATAGAAGTGTAAGAGTACTGTGGCACACTGGTGCTGGGGTACATCATTCAATGTCGCAAATAACCAATAAAGAGATTAGGACTCATGAGGACATAATTTAAGAAAAAAATATCAAATATCTATTTTCCGTTCGTGGTCCATAACGTGGTCCCCACTAATGTTCAGCCATAAACACAAGCGCTATTTTTTGCGCCGCGCCGTTTTTAGCCGCGTCTTGTTTTAATAACGTGTTGGCGCCATGCATTATTGATCTGTCCTCCCCCCCACCCGTCGCTCTCGCTTCTGTTTTCCGATGAAATATCCGCAATTAGATGTTTGTCTTTTGTTCGCAACCTGCTCGGCAGGCGACAGTCAAGCTAATTCAATGGGGGGTTGTGTGCCGCCTTGCGATTCCAGACGTTGGTAGACGACTGGCGCGCTACTTTTCTGCACAGGGCACACAATCAAATGTTCAGGAATTAGTGCAATATAAATGCGGGAAAGTTGTTTTCGCATTCAGTTGAAATTTTTATTTCTGAGCTAATTTTTTGCAGACTTAAGTGCGTCTCGTTTATTCTATCTACAAAAGCAAAAAAGTTAAACATTTCTCGTGTTAACATTTTGGTGGTGTTTTTTTTTGTGGTTGGCAATCACTGCAAGCACGCACGTTAGCAGCGCCATCTATTGCGCACTGATCGTACGAGTTAACCAGTTAAATCGGATAAAGAGCACTTGACAAGTCAGTGTTGAATATGGCTTGAGTGATTGCCTGGTTACAAGGGGCAGTATTGCTTGCTGTCCCTGTTTCTAATTTAATGAAATAACACCATATACGAATCGAATGTCTTCCAAAGCTTACATAACACTTGAATGAGCGCTTGAAATCCTGATTTGAAGTGGATTTGAAGTATGCGTGTGTGCTGACTTATTGCCCAGGGCGCAGGTGGCACTAAAGACTGCATGGCACGCGAGTATGCCGCCAAATAAGATTCCGAAATCGGACGATAATTCACGTCATTTTCCAATAAAGGTTTCTTTCACGTTTGACATCCCATGTTTATGTCAACCGTGATGTGGTTTGTGTGCATGCATGCATGAAGCTCCTGTTCCGTGGTGCAGCTATTTGGGCCGATTCGGTTTGGTGGACAACTAAGAAATGGATTCGCCATGAGATAGTGTAAGAATAAAAACGAGCACGCCGTTAAAGAGTCGAGTTTCAATTCCTTATTCGCAACAAACAACTAATACATTTTAAAAAATCCAGTAATTGACCGCCAAATAGGCAGGCATGCTATCAATATCCAGGAGTGTTGCATGACTCAATAACTTTGTGAAACCATTTGAAGCTTACGTTCTACTTGAACACAGCGCTGCGATCCATAAACACGACCTGGTAGAGTTGTGATGACCAAATAATTCCCAACAGTGTCTGATCCAATGGCAAACGTGAATCAAAGAAAACACTCTTCACGATCGCAGCGCCGCACTCGTATAATGGCATTCTTACGTTGCAATCAAGCATATCGAATACGGTAGTAAAGAAATACCGAACGATCAACTTGGACAATTTCTAACTGTTCCTTTTCATGATCAATCTGTGTTGGAATTGAATTAATTGTTCCCCTTTGCTGAATATGCTAATGCTCAACCGTGATTGTGACATTAAAACACACTTTTATGTATAATTTGAAATTAAAAAAAATGATGAACGTAGTTATGGATTGGTGGTGATATCGGTTTTACCAAAATAATCAATAGTTTTGTCCTGTAAGCTGACAACCGTCACTAGCAGCTACAGAGTATTACAGTGTGACCCATTAAAAAGGATTCAAAGATATATACTTGATCGTTGGTTGAGCATGCTTGCGAATTCTTAACTAATTATTTTGAAACTTGGCAGACATGTTTAATCAAGATCTTGTTTTCAAATTTGCCGAACCCAGGGGTCACTGCATGACGAGGTCTATTGGACAGCATGCAGTTTTGCGACGAACACTTTTTCTACGTGCGTTTTACGTTTTATGTCTAAAACACATTCGGAAAAAGATGAACACGACCATTTTGAAAATTCGTCTAGCCTTCCGCCAAATACGTGTTCATGTTTTCCGCCTACTATATACAATTATTTTTCATTATATAATGTTTTGAAATGTTCTATATTCGAAAGTTACTTTCGTGCACGAAATACGAAAAGTTACTTTGACAATTGTATACCGTGCAATGTCAAATCTGGACAATTTTGCCAGCAGCGTATTGATTTATGCGAGTATGATACCTGCACCACCATTACAACGGTTTCATCTACGTTGTCTTGGGCACTTCCAAAACGTTTCTTGGAATATAGAACACGTGACGCAGACATGTGAATTTTTAATGCTGAAGTGCTTTTCGTCGCACGTTCTGTTATTAATGATACGTGCCTCTCAGTTAGTTCTATACATGGTTTTCATCCGTCACGTCGAAGTTCTTGGAGTGCGTGAGGGGCGCCAAGACTTCCGGCTTTCCCGACTGGTAAATTCATTTGAAAACCCGGCGGTAAACAGAGAATGGAGTAGCAACTCCCTCTGCTCGAAAAACATTGAATTTGCAAAGTAAAAATGAGGCAATCCCGCAACACCCGAAGAGTACCCGTGGGATCCCACCGCTGTGATAAGCTTGGGTGCTCCAATTTTATTTTGGCGGATGTTCCAACACTGCGCACATATTTGCATGCAAATGCATCGATCGGGGCTAGAAGCTGGGTCTGTACAGTACGCAAACAGAACGGGGATATCTACAGGATGGGCTTACTGTGATCTCAAATGCCGACGTTACATGTACAGGTGAATATACAGATAAACTGTTTTGCTGAAGCAAATATTGACTTCCCAACTATTATATCAATATTCCAATGTGTTGTGGAAAGGTAATTATTTTGTCCGAGGATGACCTGACTTGAACTTGGCATGATTGATATGGAACTTATCTAGCATCTTATAGAGAAAAATAGTGCCCATGGATTCTAGTCTTATATTTCTTTTTCTTTGCAATTAAAATCATGAATTGTCAGATTACAGTATTTCTGTCACACCCTTTTGACATTTTTTATGGCCTATCAATGGCCACCATGGAGTTCTTCACGTCTCGATTCATGGAATTGACATTAAAAAAAGCTTTCTTTTGGAGATTTATTAACTTAGAAATAGATCGAGAGTTCATATTCATGTGAGAGTCTAGTCTAAGCAAAACGACGGCGCTCCGTTGTGTAAGTTGCTCCTTGGTTGTCAAGTGACTGGGGCGTGCGACATGTCTGAGTGGAAAAAAAATTAATTAAATAATGTAATAGGTTTCTTGAAAAACTATAACGCCATCATCCATGGTGGCGTCTACAAAAGATAAAAATAAGCGGTTCAGGTAAAGGTTTGGATATGCACTTTCGAAACTTTACACAAGACCAGATTAGTTGATTACCTGAATAAAGTTTCTATTATACAATTTTCGCGTGGCTCTCGCGAATTACTGAACTTGCATAATTAAATTTTACCTTCAAAAGGTGACGTAGAAAATGTGCTCTAATTCCTATTATATGCACTCGGACGCAGAGAATAATTTTCCCCATATCCACTCGTAAAACGCCCAAAATATCTAGAATTCGACCCCCAAAGAGCTTGCCGCTGCGCCATTCGCATTTTAAAACGCTGCATTATGATTAATTAAAGAGGATATTATGTGTCTGTCTGGAAAGTGGGACAAATGGCACAGCGCCGTGCAACGCTATCTGTCACGAACGCAGCAAACCCAGGATGGTGTCATTAACTCATTATACTTATACCGACTCACGGATTAAGGGATTTGCATTAGACTCGTGCCTCACGTTGACGTAAGCTCACTCGCTATGCCGATGCTGCAATATGCTGTTTGCTGGAAGTGATTAAGGTTCGCTGTTTCGGTGACTAATTTGCATTATGCAGTTGCAAAATTTGCGTCGGCAGTAAAAAAAAAATACAAAGTGAACAGACTTGAACTATTTAGAGCGTGAATATTTATAAGGTTTTTACTCGACGAAAATTAAAACGGAAGCTGTGAAGAACGTCACATGTTCTCGGTCGTCCCACTAAGTCCAATGCGCTGTTAATACGACAAGCGACAATCTAACCGCAAAGCAACCAGCGGCTGGAGCAGTCATCACTATTCGCAAAGCGATAACAGCGCCTCTTAAAAACACAATAAAGTGTCCTCTCCTCTACTATTTAAAGCTATTTACTTACTTTATCACTGGATGGTGTTGCTTTTTGTTCAGGATGAGGGTGGCAATTTTAAACTTTTTTTTCATTTACTCTCAATAAGATATCAGGCGAAGAAAAAAAAATTACAATTACTATCTTGCATTACTGACCATTCTCGAAGCTCAGATATATCCTGTATATATATTCACAGTACATGTATATAAACCAAAATACATTTACGCCAATATGTTGGCCGATATACAACGTACAGGTACTGTAAAAGACTTACGGTTAATGAACTCATAACAATGATAAATAAACCACCTAAACCCAATAATTCCCCCACCCCCTTCTGATTGATTTTATTGTCAATGTCGTACTGAGCACTAAAAATACCAAAAATCAAATTTGCACATTCCAAATTGCAAAATCCAATAAAGGTTGAAAGGCACTCCGTCACTCAATACATTCCAACATTCATTCACCTCTGAAGTGAAATTTATTTTGTCGCAGCCTGTGCGGGGAGAATCTTATGTTATAAACAAGGCATTCGCGCCTATTCGCGCGATCAACCAACCCGCCACGTACACAGACTTCTGGTATATATATACACTGTACATGTATAAGAAAACTATATATATATATATATATATATATATATATACAGAGTATACGCTGTACGAGAGTATACACTTGGTAGATCTAAACACACAGTATTGATTTCTCGCGAGTCTCGAGCAGCAACTGTAATAGAGCGGTTTGTGTTTCTATCCAGTTGGGGCCTGGGTGAGATGTGAACGAAAGTGTGTAGGTGTATGTGTGCACACACACAAACTATTGCAATAGTACGTGATTCCCTCCCCCATCAGCGTTCCTCGACATGTCTGCGAAAAACGTTTCTTAAAAAAAAATACAAAGCCACCAGGACAGATAAAACACACTGTCAATTTTTCGTAGGTGTCGCTTTGATTAGTTGTGTGCGTACACATAACGTGTCGATTTCTTGCTTTCTTCTTCTTATTCCTTCATGTCTCTCCGTGTCCTGGTGGTGGCTCTCATGCGGTCGGTCATATTTTTTTCTTCTCCCCCCCCCCACGACTCCATCAAAATAAATCTTTATATGGAAGTATCGGTATCTCACAACAGCTTACTGTATACACCACACAATAAATAGTACGTTGAGAGCCCTGGAGGTTCTAAAACCGATTTGTCGAGACTGCGAATTGGACCCGGTGTAAGTGGTTCCGGATTTACTGGTTCTGTACAATATACAGTACATACACCAACCATTAAGTTAGACCATCATGATGTAAACGTTCTTAACCGCGGTTCGAATGATCGGAGAAAGAAAGAGAGGGAGAGATGACAAAATAAATTGTCTAAAATGTAATTATGGAAGGATGTCTGCAGTTTTATTGTCTACCCTATATGCTCGTGTATATCGTACTATATTTAATCCTGCAATTTTTATTCGTTTAGCGAAACATTAAACAAGCGCTGAAGGGCGGCATCAAAACAAATTGCGACAGCTTTTTAAAGACTCATTAGATCTAAATGTAATTTGAAGATTTGTCCTATGAGTGTGAGGTCAATGAATGGATGTACATTTTAGACGGGCAAAGTTTTGTTGGTAGTGACGTAATATCATTTCAGAAATGTTATTGGGAGATATGTTTTACCCTTTTTGTCTCGCTTGGCGCATCGGGATTATGCGAGGGTTCACTCCGGGATCGAATAAGCGAGAATCCCGCGCCGGAAATCGATCCCGGGACAGTAGCACCACGAGACTGTAAATATTTGAAATGACTAACAATTCATTTTTCGTTTGTGCCATTTTCACTTTCCAAAATATCGCGTGGACAACGTTTTCTGTAGGGTCTGTGCTCGTCAAGCTAATGATGTCCAATGTTTCAATGTAAACGTACGTGTAGGTTGCCATTTTGGTAAATCGCGTTTGGTGCCAAAATATATATGGCTTACCGTGTGCATCATGTGCACGGCTATTGATGAAAAAAGCTCCATTCATATTCCACACTTTTGTTGTATATACGACAGATAGTGACACATGCGCTCCATACAAACAGGCGCTCATTGTAGTCTGAGCCACCATAAAGGATATGCCGATTGTTTCAAGTCTGTCATCCGTCCCCCGCCTATACAATACCTACCGTATATATATATATGCAAACTGCTTCGAATTAATGAACCGAATTGGCCCTGGACCAACGCCGATATAGGATTCGTGTTCTCGCCCCGTCAAATGGAGGTTTGGGATTGTGAAAGAGGGTGGTGGATATTTTGCCACGCGTGAGTCTGGAGTGGCGCGGATACCTGTAACCTGTCCACCCATTTCGCTGAAAGCTTACGCCTCTTTTTCAACTCATCCGCGTGGGCAAATCCACATAAGACTAGAGATACTAATTTACGAGAGTTGATATATCCTCTTAAGAACACGGCATACGTTTCCTCCATTTTCTTGGGAGTATTACACGTGCGCGCAAATATTTTAGACGACTTTGATGATCAACGTTTACTTTTGATCAAATTGCACCGAAAATGGTTTCAAAATTTGTTTTCCCGTACTCAATATTTATTTTACAAAACAAAAACATCCAAAGTATAAAATCAAGTACTGAGACCTCAGGAGGATGTGCACCTTGGCACCGCGATAGATCATCATGGGATCACGACGACATTATCGTCACACCTCTCTCCGTCTCACATTTTCTAGAAATCGACTTGAACATAGTTCGTGTCATAAAAAAAAAACTTAAATCGAGTTGGCATTACTCGAATTTATTGATTTCCAATTTCCATTCAATAATCTAGCTGTGGCCGCGTCTTCGCATCCATTACAGGCGGCAGGATCTACACCATAAAATCTTAGCAGTTTCTAGAGCGGGCTATTTTTTCTCGATTTTCAAATGGGTGACGCCTCCCTCGCCACGCACCACCCCTCTTACATTCAGTCACGCCATATTCAACCGTGAAGTCCTCCCGAGACCTGTGACTAGGCAACATTCACCCGATTGCTGGTGACGTTAACAATAAAGCGATGACTTTTATCATTTGTTTATAGGATTAGTGGAGGGGGGAAAAACGTGTTGAGATAGATGTTCGCTAGATGGCGTTCGAACAATTAAAACAGTTGGGCACGGCTGTGGTTTCCACAATGGAATGTTTAATATAAAGAACTGCTAGAAATTTTATAAAAATGTGATAAAAATAAAATCTATTCGACTCTTATTCGCTAAATTAACTATTAGATCTTGGATTTTGGTGACTCCATCCAATCCGTATTTCTTTTCATTCATCCGTTTCATTTCATTTTTTGGTCGATATATTTTCCCTGTATGAGACAGACAGAATCTAAAAATTGTAATTGTTTATAGAAATCACATACTGGAATATTTGCACAGATATTGTTACGTTTGCTAATATGATACTATGCGAAATAAAAAACGGAAACATGAGTCATTCTCTCCGCGACGTGAGATTAATGTATGTGGGTCTCATGAATTTATCTAAACAACACACATTTGATAGGAAAATATGTCATCGTGACTGGGAGGGAAGCAACAAGAACTACCACTCATTGTTGGGTCTCCCACGCATTTTGCGTTCGGGAACCCATTTCTAGCCTAAATTTGTCGTGGGTTTCGTGTGGCGTTATGTTTAGCGTGTCGAGCTGTTATTCCCATGATCGCGGGTTCGATTCCCGACCGAGATCATCGGAATTTTTCGGACGACAGAAGTTCCTACGCACGCCTTCCTTTGGAATGGAAGCAAAGGCGTGGGACCCGTTTCTGGACGATTTCAATTACATGTTGAAGATCCCTACCTAGGTAGCTTATACTAAGCCTGAGCTGAGCAAAATTACCAGGTCGTCTCCTGAGGGGGTGGGTGTTATAGGGCGAACATGCTGGCGGACCTCCTTATTTAGGCGGAGAGCCTAAATTTGCCAGACGGCTTTGACACCGAATAGACAAAGGTTGCGACGCCCCGATGTGTATAAAATTAGTTTATGCATTTGAAATTCGACACCCCATGAAGAACTAGATATCGAACACGTTGCCTTAATTATAGTGAACAGATTTCATTTGTCCATTCAGGCACTTGGTGTCCTCCTCAGACCCCTGCTTAGATAGCGCAATATTTGCACAATTAAAACCAGCGAATATCCTACTTTTAGTTACGTGTAAAATTTAAACAAAATATGGTTAAAATTAGCTGTAATTATGAGTTTTCTCAATAACGTCAAAATTTGGAAATTTCTGATTTGTCATTTCAGCTCGTTGGGTGTAATTTCCACAGCTGCATCGTAGGCTTCGCCATCTATCGGTGGTTACAGTAGCTATTTTAGCTCGGGCATTAATAAGCGTCCAACAGGAGTATTAATTTTTTAAAAATACCACACGCTGCTCAGAGATGGTCCCTTGTTCTAACAGCTGCTTGTTTACCCATCACGAACTCAGACTCATGTATCGATTCCAACGAAACGTTTGTACACTTTTTCTAACTAAAGGTTAGTACGTGTGCTGGCTGCACAATTTGTTAGATTAAATAAATGCCTGCCTGGCCAACCAAATAAACGCGCCAGACCAACACAGTTCAGCCAGATCTGCATGTCAGCATTGTTTGATTAGAGAACACGGATAATTCGAAAATCCGATATTATATTTCTGCATGAGAGATCCAACTTCCCTCAATCGTCAATCAACGTTAACTCTTATTCAATAATACACCGAACATGCCAGTCTTGTCAAAAATTTCAGTTAAACTTGAAAAATGTATTAGCCAACGAGCTTTAAAAGAGATTGTTTCGGCCTTTTAATTAAATAGATGTCTATAGCATTCGAAGGCCCGGGGGTTCGATTGTTGAAGATCGTTGTTTTCCTGGGGCCTGGGGCCGGAAAAATGGTTTGTCTTGTGAGACTCTAGTTTTGGTGAGGTTGTGCCCGAGGAGGCGGCCACTGAAATTCGTAGCTTATCGGTCTGACCACGAGGTGCGCTCTAGTTCTCGTGCAAGATCGCAATGAATCCAAGATAGCAATTGATCAACTAAATCATAGTCATAGGGGAAAACAAACTAGTTCGCTGTGCTGTTAGACGAGAATGAAAACAGACAAGCTCCATCCAAAACGTGCTTTCCAGGGAGAAAAACTGGGATAAATTTTGCGGTTTGAATGTATGTGTGCGATGAAGGTGATAACGGACGTCGCAAACATGCAGCCGTAATTAATGAAAACAAAATATAGCTACCGAATATTTACGACAACAGTTTAACACTTTCGTTTCGCTATAAACAAACGCTTTCTGTCACGCCGCCAAACCCGATCCAACATAAATTACGCTCACGCCCGGCTTAACCGAGAAAAATGTCACAACGGAATGTTTTTCTTTGAAACCGAATTTCTGACGAAGAAATCCCGAGCAGAAGAACCTCAGTCATGGATCGCGCTCTGGCAGTGCATGGGTGAGAGAGTAATTTATACAGTATACACGGTATAAATATATATATATATATATAGGGGAAGAAGGAAGGCGTTCGCGCGAAAATCCCATACAATTAACTGGTGATTTATGAATACCAATCCGCTAATATACGCGCGTACAGTAGTCCCAGCGCGCGCGATGTACTTGGTGCGTCTTTCGAGCTCATAAGTACACTGTACATTGTTATGCACAAACACTTGCGGTATAGCAAATTGCATGCTTTCGCTTGATTTACAGGGCTTGTCTGGGATAAAATGTCTGGGATGACATAAACGCTCCCTATTGGGAGGCCCCGACCGGCATTTTAAAATGTGTAAACGAGTCATTAATCATGATACGGCAGAAAATTGTCGAATCGCTGGTACTGGATTTATTTGCTATGCTCGCGCATGGACGATAATTGAGACCACCATTTGTGGATGTTAACGCTGAGTAAACAACTTCTAATTTTTATAATTTTTAGCAACCACAACTTATGGTTCCCCCCACCCGTATTCTATTTTTTTTATTTCATATTTTATTCTTAACCAAACGATATGCCAAAATGGCGTGCTGCGAAATTCTCAACGAGAACCCAACGTCATCTGATGCGCATTGCGATTGTGAAAGAGTCCAAATTTTAATGGGATCTCTGTTACCGTAAGATATCCGCTTTAGAGCACAATCCGGAATTTTGTAAAATCGGATTAAGCTTTTTAATTAATACTTTTCACAGAAATTCAGAAAATGTGAGGTTCGCTGAGTTCTCATGAATATCTGTGTGCCCTCATGCAGAATCCCAGCCGAAATTGTCCTTGATTGTCTTGAGCCCCGGATGTGGCCAATGGCGGGGGTCGAACGACAAAGGTGTGGTTGTCCTATCCTAACAGGCTCCTGACTTGACTCATTAAGGCTATTCCACTGTCGACACACTCTGGGGAAATAGGTCGAGCGTAAATAAATTCATAAATTTTCACAAAAAGAGATAGTCTGGTATAAATTTGAATTGAGCTAAAAGATGGCGATTCTTAACATTCTAGAACCCTGTGAACACTCATGCCGCGTAAACCGAAGCGAGCGTCCGAAATTGTACGAAATTGTAGCCTCCTGTGGACACAGGAGGCTATGTATATGAGGCTATAGCACAGTAGGATTTAGTGCAGGAAATCAGTGCCGAATTTAATCGGGAGCTCGCATATATCCTCGCCTGCACCAAAATTATAAATTGCTTCTCATGGCACCCTTGACTATACGTGATAGTAAATCGTCGGAGCACTGGGCACAATAATTGAATTTTCAGAAGTGGAAGCGTTTTGGCAACTGCGTATAAGTTATTATTCAACTGAAACGAATATCATTAAACAGTATATGCGCATGCTCAGGAATTATGTACAAAATCGAATCTACATAGAGCTGTGTCGCTTAGAAGAACCACGGGGGGCTATACAGGCGTTTATTGGATGAATCAAATTTATACTTCATAGATTTTCATTTATCCGAATCTGATATTTGAACCTCGCACATAAATCTTCGCCAAATCATATATTCAATCTTCAAGTACGGATATATTGAAAAATGACGATGGACTCAGGCATAGTCCATTCGGTGATAAAAAAAACCCATTTCGTGCAGCTCGACTTATAAAATAATAAAAAACACTATTTCCTCTCCACACATATTCAAATAATAATTTTCTTGACTTTAATCTTGACTTCTATGATGCGATTATTCATTTGCCATTTCGCCTAAATTTTTTTAGTAACGTTGTTATTTATACGAAAATGCGTTTGAAACATTCAAGCTACTTTTATTCCTATTTCATGGTAGTATTTTAAAATGAGGTTGCTACATAAAAAATGTACCTGTACATTCATAAGTGTTATCGGAATAATTTGTTACATTCTAGAAATTAATGGTTTAAATTTAAACATTTCATGTATAAAAAATAAGATTTAAATGATATTTATATTGTATTGATATTGATATTTATATTTATATTTATATTAATCTTGACTTCTATGATGCGATTATTCATTTGCCATTTCGCCTAAATTTTTTTAGTAACGTTGTTATTTATACGAAAATGCGTTTGAAACATTCAAGCTACTTTTATTCCTATTTCATGGTAGTATTTTAAAATGAGGTTGCTACATAAAAAATGTACCTGTACATTCATAAGTGTTATCGGAATAATTTGTTACATTCTAGAAATTAATGGTTTAAATTTAAACATTTCATGTATAAAAAATAAGATTTAAATGATATTTATATTTCGAATTTTATAAATCGAGGCTGCTAGCTAGTGTTATTCCAGGATCCGTATCAGCTGATCTTTTACGACAAATATCGATCGCGTTTTCGTTTCAAATTCGTTACGTTGTACGCCACCAGTTAATCTTTGATTCTGTATGTGGGGCGGGGATTCTTAGCTCACCTTAGAGCATAATCTCGAATGAAGTTTTTCTATTGCGATCTCAGCTGTATTAATAGAAATGTGAAGAGGGGGTCGGCGCGCCTCATTTGCCATCCATTGTACCGTAATCAATAAGTCATCAGCTTCGGTCTATAAGACGATTATGGCTTCATAAAAGCATTAAGGAGCGCAAGTGCGACATATTTATTTTGCCCTCTTCTGATGGCCTGCGTGCGCGCGCAAGCCCCGTCTTGCAGACCAATCCTCTATCGGTATGGCCTCCTGTGATCCCAAGGAATCAACGACCTACCCTTAATTAGTCTAAAATGTTTTTGAAATATTTCCCGAAAACTTTATGTTTCGAGCAGCACTTCGAGTAAATATGATATATGCAAACTATTTCGCTATGAATATTTCCGGTTTGTGGATAAATGAGAGCTGTTCCGCGGTGCTCAGCTAAATTGAATAGTAGACGCGGATTATTAGGGACAAAACTACTAAGATTATCATACATTATTATTCACATTTCTCCACAGAACAATCGATCAACGTCAAAATGATTTCAGTAATTGTCGTCACATACATAACTTTGTTTAAAAAAATGATTGAAACTGTGGGCTTCTTTAGTAATATGCGGATGTAGGCATTGGCGCAAGTATGGATGGATTGGCTCAGTTGCTGATTAATTAGGAATAATTGCAAACTGTATTTTGGCATGCTAACAACATGCGGGTTTTTTTGTCCTCAATCTATCACTTCTACAGAGTATTTTAACTATGCAATTAACGAGTAGGGCAGCAGAACTGTCATTTTAACATTTTCATATTCTCCAGATATCGTTGGCGACAATTGTCAATTTTGTTTTTATGGTTTTTATCCGGCGGGACAGTATCATTTAACCAACATTGGATTTCGTAATTCGTGTTTCCATAAAAAGAGAAATTGAGAATGCGCAACTAAATTGCTAGACTGTAAAGTGGGTCAACTGTCGAGTTGGCAAAGCGCGGTCGGGTAACCAATGACACAATTGGCAGTGTCGTCGTATAGTGTGTCACCAGGCTTCTCGCGTTTCCATTTTTTTTTTTGGGAGGAATCGGATTATCAATTCCGGTCACACCAGCAGTTAGCTAATTAAGGGACGTTTTTTGGACGGGTACAAAAAGTATGAAACAAACAAGAAAAGAGATTATAGTTGAGGCTATCACCAGCTCCACATTTTCAATTAAGACTAATTTATAAAATAATCACCAGATACTAGGCGATGCAAAAAGCGAACATCTTTGCTACATTGCACTAATTAGAAACGTAATGTTCTCTAACGAGCCGATATTGTTGACAATTCATCTGCCGGGCCAGAAGCTATACACGAGTATAATTGGTACGATAAATTTTCTGTACACGTAAATATGTGAAGTAGTGACGCAATCAAGTTGGGTTTCTCCTAGCTTCTATACAGTTTTGCTATTTCACTGAAATTATAAGTTGGTTGAATCGATCGTACCAACATTAAATTAATTAAGGCATCCACGCATTCAATATTTCCAAATCATATTCTGAAAGCGAAGTATAGGTGGCGCTGCGATACAGTGACATAATTTTTTATTTAGTGTAATTTCAATATACGAGTACAAGTAGTGCACGGAAGACTTGTGATGACCCATGACAATGATGAGATCGACTTTCGAGACGATTTATCATGACACGCAAACATGAGACTCGAAAGGGTAATACCCTAGTTACACTGGTCAAGCGTACTTACTCCAAGCATGCTTAGCAAGGTGCGTTTAGACATTGAACAGAATCGGCGCGTGCCGCTCGTCCGTGCTCTGATAAGAAATGACTAGTCGCTCTCGAAAAACAATTCGTCCATCTCAAGCACAATTGAAATCGCTCAAGCAACTTGAAGCAATAGTGTGACTAGGGTATAATGCAGATTGCTGCAGTCGGGTCAAAATGTATTGTGACTGGTTGGTGTAGCCCATGTTAGGCAGCGAAACATCGAGTATAGCAAAGTGGCCATAGCAATGTGGCATGCATGCGGGTAAGTAAATCCAGAAGGTCTCTGCCATATATTGTATATGCAAGGATCAAAATGCCGCTTTTCCCACCCGTTGACGTGAATATTCTCGTGTAAGGCGAGTCACAGAAGCCCTGCGCCCATAAATAAATTAGGCAAAATTTATGCTGATGCAAATATTATTATACATGCAATGACCGAACCATAAAAGCAACGCATTGTGTGCGAAAAGGCTTTTATATACAACACATTGCCGCGACAATCTCGAATTGGTTTATTACATTACGTCCTCGCGTTCGTTTCGTCTTGTTTTGCACGCATTGCGCAGATCTAGGGAAATGCCGAAAGGTGTGACTTGATATATGCAAATCTGTTCCATTTGTCGTACCAAGAAGAGCAGGATTTGCAATTTCAATTTGCCAGCTATTGTGGACACGTCGTTTGTCCGAATGAGACACGCCTGCGAATGTCACAGAACGAAACATTGTCCGGTTTGTTATGTCCCGAGACAGTAATCATAAATATAAGCAGTTCGTCACCTTTTATTCGAATTATTTCCTGGAAACCCTGTTTATATTTGTTACTGTTTTCTTCTCCGTTTGTTTACTATGCAGCTTGTCGTTCCTCTTTAATTACATTGGGAAGCTGCATTTTTCTTTTAATTACATTGGGGAGCTGCATTTTTCTTTAATTATTTCGTTATATTTTTATGGAGGTTGTAACCTGAGTTCCAAATAGAGCAATCATAATTACCACCCAACTGCTGAACTATCAGGTTCCAAAATCAATATCAGATTTCACTTTTGGTGAAATCGCGTGAATATTTATTATTAAAAGTAGAAAAGATTGGAAAACTAGTAAAATATTTTTGGAGGATTTAACGAAGTTAACACGTCAATATGATATTTAATATAAGGGTGATGAGGCGCATTTTTTAATTGGCTACAAAATGACAGTGAATGAGTATTTCTGTGTTTACGACGCGCGCAATGTCGGTTGAGCTCAAAGTTTGCCCAACGCTGTTGTCACAGAAGTGCGCTGCAGAAATGTAAGAAAAGAAGCAATTATATATCGGATTACATTCCATGTTGACTCGCGCACTCGACTATCATCGCGGCAAAAATATATGAAAATAGTTGTAAACTTGTGCGCTGTGTCAATATTTTGAGCAAACAGCAGGGTCGTCAGATTTCGTCCCCTTTCGCACATTGGCCATGCAAGCCACGAAATTTTGCCCCACACTTTTGCGAAACATACACATAGCTGTCTGGTGCGAATGTCATCCTGAGCTCACCCGCCCTAACTGACCATTTTTCTGGAATTAAAGGGGGGGGGGAAATATCTACTTATTGTAATCACCTATGCATATTTTGAGTAATAACAGCAGGTTCGGACTGGGGTTAGGTTTCTTACAAATTAAATCTAACAAAGTAAATGCCGATACAGAGCCCTGTATTTCTTAAAGGTCTAGATCCTGACTGAATCTACACGAAGCGAATTTAGTGGTTCTCTCTGCTCGAAGAAAATGCAGAACTCTGTATGAGCCATATTTTCCGGTACCGCCCATCTTAAGACCAGATTGTAAGTTTCTTTCAATGGTTGAGCTGGCGGTCATAAGAGGACACATGGAAAATTCCGGCATTACTGCGCACAGGATGTTCGCTTATGATGTGTGGCTTCTTCTCTATCGCGTGATGCGTGCTGCATTTTAATAACCGAGAAATTGGCAGCGTTATAATGGGACCATTACATTGTTGTCGAATTTCCCCAAGTAAGAAAATGGGCGTAATTAGAGAGATAAATATTTAACATCTGAAACATGCTAATCACATCGGGGATGAACCAGTTGGTAAAAAGAAATTCCTAGCTGCATAACGATTTTTTCGGAATTATTTTCAGTTAAATCGATTGGTGTGACGTTCCGGGACAGCAATGGGCGAAAGAAGAAGTTTTGATTTAAAAATTACAAACGTAATTCATAATTTTTAGGCGTACAGAGTTTCGAAATTGACGGAATTCGAAAAACTTGCCCTATAACAGGTTTCGTCCGGAGCTGCTCTGTAAGCTGGAACTACCACTACTTCTTACCTCGTGTATCTATATCTTAGTACAGCATGGATAAAAACCAAACATGTTTTTTTTAATGAGAAATATTTTTACGACGTTGGATTCGGGACAGCACCGAATGAAAAGACGAACCGAATGGCGTACTCGTTTCTAAATTTTACTACAATATTATTTAATTTGAATTGGTAATTGCGAAAATTACAGTTTCAATCCAGGGATCCGTGGTTCAATTCCCGGTCTCTTCGAAGCTCTATTTTTCGCAATTACCAGTTCAATTTAAATAATAGTAAACTATTATTATATAAAAAGCGAGTACGCCACTGCGATAAAATAAAGTGATTTATTTTATTTTGTTTGAGTTGTTTAGTTTTTCTTACAATGATCATTAAACGACACAATCTGCGTGCAGTGTCGCGGGTTGCGCCGCTGTCGTTTCGCACGTGTTTGGAATGAGCCAAGCGACGTTACAACCATCCATTAGGCTCAACGGATAGGGTTGACATCAGTTTCTTTTTTATGCTGGTTTCTCGATAGTATTCAAGCTAAAAATGGCATCTGCTGCGGAAGCCATTTTCTAGTTTTAAATTGGACAGTCGTGAGTTTTCAACTTGTGCCAGACCATTTGCGGGTGAGTTTTACATGGGTGCAATGCACGAATGTGAATTCCTCAAAGATAGAAGAATAATATAAAAAAAAGGGAAGACAAAAAAAACCCTGACGATTCGTTTGGATTGAGTGGATTTAAGATTCAGATTATACTCGCGGATTCATGTCATGCTATTCGTGTAATCGTGGAGCCAAAGGAGAGCGTGCGTGCGTAAGCAATTCGCCTCGGTAGAAGAACACGTATCTTTTGCGGAATACTTTTTTCCTTTAAATTCTTTTGTTCTCGGAGCGAACTCTTTTCACCAGTGTCTGCCCTCTTTCAACATTTGCATGCACGGACACATATTTTCATCTATTTCGCTGACTGCTCAGTTTTCTTTCATACCTCGTTTAGTCTGGTCTTGGCTGTCAAATTTTAGTTCTGTCTTAAGAAGCACATGAATCACTAAGAAAACTATCGGTCCCTCTTTTTGGCACCAAAAAATGTTTCTTATTTTACAATTACAATTACAATTACAATATGTACCCACAAGCAGCCCCCAATAGAGGGGCCTATGGCGGGGGTCGAACGACCAG